>JAPYZR010000366.1:0-34473 GCA_030522945.1 Trichopria nigra | reverse complement strand
CGACCCTCATCCCCAGTACAGCTACAGCTACGGAGTCCACGACAGTCTCACAGGGGACGTCAAGTCTCAGGAGGAAACTCGCGACGGAGACGTCGTCAAAGGCAGCTACTCCCTGGTGGAAGCCGATGGATCCAGACGTACGGTACACTATACCGCCGATTCCGTCAACGGATTCAACGCCGTCGTCGACAAAGAACCCGCTACCGTCGCCACAGTCGCAGTCGCCCCAGTCGCCCCAGTAGTCCCAGCCGTAAAAACCGTCGTCGCTCCAGTCACCCCAGTGTCCCCAGCTGTCAATTCTGTCGTCGCTCCACTCACTTATGCCGCCAAATACGTTCATCAATACGCTGCACCTGTTGTCCAGAGCTATTCCGCAACACCGGTAACCCACACCTACACCGCAGCACCAGTAGCTCATACCTATGCAGCTGCACCAGTGGCGCATACCTATGCCGCAGCACCAGTAGCCCATACCTATGCTGCTGCACCAGTAGCCCACACCTATGCCGCACCAGCCCTCAATGTCGCTGCTCCAGTCTACCAATCCTATGCCGGCGCTACTCCAGTCTACGCATCGTACGCTAATGCTCCAGTGTACCACCAATCATACTCATCGGCTCCAATTTACCACTCCTATCCTACCTCAGCTGCTCACGCTTCTCTCTGGTAGAGTGGAATAGTGAAATGTTTTGTGATGTTAAAAATGTATTGTATAGCGCTAATGTATATAGTCGCGGTCGAATGACGGAAACGACTGTTGAAATGACCATATTTTACCAATGACGCCAATGACTTAATAAATGTATTTTGAAACTATCCACATATGTGCATCTTTTTTCATTTACAAATATTTTCATATAGACATAGTATAAAAAAATTAAAAAATGGAATAGTAATTGAGCCAACAGATGACATTAAATCCTCGATAACTGAATAAAGTTTGGGACACTTTGGTTCAAACAATGTATAAGTATTATAAGTAAGTTACGGTTAGGTTAGTAGTTAACGTAAATAAGATCAATTAAGTTTTTTTTTTACCATAATTAAACTAAAAAAATATATAGTTATCTTTTACAGATATTAACTTATTCTATTTTGACTTACTTATTTTACCTAAATACTTTAATTGCTGATGTATAATCAAATTTGAAAACGGAGGACTACAGTTGTTCTATTATTAAAATGAAATTGTAAAGCTATATTCTTGTTTAAAGGAATATATGCAAATTTTATGTGCATAATTTTGTTGTGTGTGAACTAAACAAAGAAAAGTCTTCAAATTCGCTTCACCTTGCTTCAGATAAATTACCTACTCTCGTGAAATCGAAAGTCAACTTATTACTCTATATATATGCAAATGTCAAATGTAACTCGTGAATTCTGAGACAATCTTCACGTTTCTAAATTTAATTTTGTCACTATAGTCAACGTTAAATCGCATTTACAATCACTTAAATTCCTACAAGATATCACAAGAAAGGCAATTTATCTTACATCGATGCAACCATACTGCTTGAAATTTAGAATGCATTAAATTGCAGAGCAATAATAGATACTAACCCTTCCGTTCCACACCTTTCATGATCTACACGGATATCTGAGAGCCACGTTATAGTCGGACAAGTTACTCCTTCAGGTGAACTTTAGCATGTAAAACCTTTCACTGAAAAAACATCACTTACCTCCCGTAGGCGATTTAGTTTTAATCAAAGTTTTGAAAGTCAATCGACGATAAATTCGCAATTATTACGGTGATCTAGAATTCACCTCTACATATTTACGGCATTTTGCCTGAAACAACTCGAGAATGGAAGGAAGATTGCGTCAAAATAATATATAGCCAACATGAAAAAATCAACTTCCACGCTTGATTAGGAAAGACTGAAAATGATTAATTTGGCGTATCTTTGATGACGAAATTTTGGACAAATACGCCTAATTATTGACATTGTTTACCTCTGGAATGTGGCGAATCGCAGTACAGGTTTTTTTAATAATTCACACGAGGTAATTCTGGTTCGTGACAGACGTCTTTTAGGAGATTACACAACCGCGTAATATGGTAGCCGTCACGTATTATAATAGATCTTTGGTATGTCAGATTCATTCAGCCATATTCGCCAAATAGTAGACACGATTCTGAATTTGGTAACAGGTTACTTTATTTCATATATATATATATGATATATATATATATATATATATATATATATATATATGTAGAAAGATATATTTATCTACAATGCTTTTTTGCAAATGTAAAACATGTATATACATAAAAACTGTTTAAATGTTTCGTTATTAATAGAAAATAATTGCTGCTGCTACTGTTATATTTTTTAATGTTTGCTCCTTGTGTCTGAAATCATGTCAGCAATTGGTCCAACAAAGTCCACTATCCTGTAACTTTAACATTCAGTAGCAAGAATCCCTAGTACGTTTAAACTACATTGGTTAAAGACCTTAGAATGATTACTTCAGGATTCGAAATAGAAACATTCAAACAATCGAAAGGAATACTATATTTGGTACGTCACTATATTTTGACACTATATACAATATGTTCAAACTCAAAGAACATTAGCTGAATCTAGTCGAAAAATTCAAATTAGCTTTTCCCTGTAGAGTCACTTTAATTTTGTTTAATTTGACAATTTCTTTAATAAAAGAATTATTTTTTATATACCATGAATTTGGAAATCCACATAAATAAATTCTACAAACACACATAATATCTTCCTTGGTAGAAATCGAACGAAGACACGCTAGAGCCAGACAGATTCTGGCACTGAACCGTCACGTTCTGTCTAGACATAAACCCGGTTTTTTGCAGTGCTCGTGCCTGCGATTTCGATTTCTATTATAGGGTTAATTTAGAAAAAATTAAATTACCAGACATTTGAAAATCCATTAATATCAATTATTCAGTAATAACAAATTTATTATGCCCATTGGCGTGCGCGATCATACATTTTAAAAGTTTTCGTTTACTTTAAGTGAGCAGTAAAACGTGCCTTTGTTCCGCTCAGAAAAGATGTATGTATGTCGGGCAATCACCGAAAAAAACCGGTTTTTTTGACGGGAACGAGCGAAGGTCTCGGTGAAACTCGATCGCGATCTTCCTTTTCCACCTTCTCAAGGGTCCAGTCACTTGTTAAGGATATTGCGCAACGATATATCGCTTGTGCCGCTTTTAAAAGCAATCGCCGTTGACATACCGAACACACTGAACTCGAATATAATTGATTATGGTGCAGAGTTATAAAAAATGCTGGGTTAACATTTTCAAAGTGACAAAGCTGACCTTGAATTACACGGAGTCAGTTATTTTTATAAACATCAAGCGGTTTTGCAAGCCCTTTCTCGCACGCCAAAAACTTTTGTGAAATTTTAAATCAACAATATATTGGCACGTATACTATAAGCCAAACGTAATTTATTCGGGTATATAATGAAAAGATTTCAGATTAGTATAAAATCTTTATTTAAATAAAAATTTCTACATAGAAAACATCATTAATGATTTAGAATATATATATTTATATATATATATATATATATATACAGGTATGAAATGTAACAACTTTAGATATACCCATGTATAAAATTTAAACTTGACCGCAATTCTCATAGGTGTTATGTTTTATCCGATGAATGAAATAGCTTACTCATGCACGGCGAATGATGCCGAGTCAATGCGTCTTAATGAACACGCATTAATATCTCGCACGCTTCTATTTCCGTAAAGTGTCATTACATAATCCGTTATCCATGATAATGTAGTACCAAATTCAATACCGCAACGAACGATCGGCAACTTTGAGAATTCACATCATGTGTGTGTGTGTGTATATATACAAAACTTTTTTATTATGAAATAATTAGCCTTAGTCTTAATCAATGTTGATGAGGATTTACAAGTGGCGCATATCCGTAACCGTAGCGTCCGATAGTAACAGTTTTTGGCGGAACCACGTGGGGTGGTGACATCGAATGTGGAGATACTTGAGTTGGATTCACTGGATGCGGATTAAACGGATGTGGATTCGTTGGAATCGGATGAAGAGGAGTAGGGCCATGGTGCATCATTTGCGGCATGACGTTAAAAGGAAAATTGTGCATTGACGGATATGATTTCGGAATCGATGCATGGGGATGAATGGCGTTTGGATGATTGTAATATACCTTTGCCTCTGTGTACGGCCAAAAACTTAAATTTGGCCGAGGAAGATTGATGATACGCGGTGTGTAAGGTACTACTGCAGGTGGCTGCTGATTCGTCACCGAAATATAACCGTGTGGTTGGTGAGTTGGAACGTGGCCAGAATGTATCGAAACTTGACCGGGATGAACTCCAACGTTCATGACACGTTGTTGATAAAGATTGTGTGCCTCGTGATGTCCATGACGTTGAATTGCCACCGGTCCTTTAATAGTGGCAACTCCAACGGTCGCTGGAGTAATACGTGGTAACGATGCACTGTAGCCACTCGTGCCACTCATCATTGCTCCTTGATGGACTGCCATGCCGTGTTCTTTACGAACAATGGCGTTAAATCCATGGATTCCATCAGCAGTGTACTCGACAATTCGGCGACTTCCGTCAGGTTCGATAAATGAATAACCGCCGCGGACGACATCTCCATCGCGAGTTTCGTGTTGAGTCTTCGAATCGCCAGAGGTAACGTCTTGAACGTTATAGGTATAACTGTATTGCGGATGAGTATTTTGCGGATCTCCCGGATGCTTTCCTATTGGTACTCCCACATTATGAACAGAAACTGGTAAAGGCCCCGAATTGACAGGAACTGATATAGAGTTGACGCTCAACAAAAAGCACAATGCCACGAAAGTTTGCTGAAAATCAAAGCAATTGTCAAAAATTAATGTTTTCTTTAGACAGATGGCACGAGACGTTTTTGGACAGAGATTAAAATCTTTTAGAGGAAATTTTATCAAATTTTGTGGAAAAATTTTCCTACCGGTAACATCGCGATTGCAGACGCAATGATAAACGGAGAAAAGCAAACAGGTCTAAGTTCTCGTCGACTACTGACGGAGGGTTATATAGTATCTATGGAGACGTACCACCACCCAAGTGCCCATTTAACTTGCACACGCCCCTGGCATCGATCACTACATTTTTATCCATAGATAACTGCAGGCCACTGCGTCTATGTATGAAGAGTCAAGACACCCACAAAGACTCGGCGTTTTCTCTATACTTGGCAGAATTGGCTTACATGGAAAGTATAACATGAATGGAGCAAAGCTCTGACAAGGCTCGCTTCTCTTCTTGGCAACACGTGTTCGAACATTGAGCAAGACTTCAGCTCTGTATTCATGTATATATATATGTTCGCATGCGAATAGATTATGCGCCCTAGATGTCTTTATACGAAATTGGTCGGTAAAGGAGTTTGACCGTTTTTGAGCTTTAAGATGTTTCAAGTACGTGAATGACGAGGCAATTATACGCTTCCGCAAAAAAGATAGCTACTCTGATCTGCAGGACATCATCGCGTTCCCGATACTCGAGGCGATCTCAAACACGTAATCGCAATCGCCGATAAACTCCACTGCTTTTTTCGCCCGGGGCCATCGAATAGCGCCTTTCCACCTGTATCGGGTGCAACTAAACCTCGGGTCAATCACTCGACCTGTGTTGCGACTTATCGCTGGGGCACCGACTAGATCTCGCATAGATATCCCATAGATCTCGCATAGATCGCACATATACAAAAGCACTCCGGATCAGGACGAACGACTTTTGTCGTGTTGTAAATGTGTCATCGATTGCGAAATGATATCGGGTGGTATGGTACTTTACAATCGCGTGTGACAGATCGCACTCGATGCTGATCCTTTCCCCGAGCGACAGCGAAAGTGTTTCTCAAAGCTTGGACGTTTCAAGAACGCCACACGGCTGCCCTTACAATAAACGAGCGAATTATGTGCATATCTGAAGACTGTCACTGGCCAATAAATTACGTCGATTAATAGGTTCAATTTAAAAGGGTGTTTGATTGTTTATACATATTTGATAATACATATTAAGATGTTGGCAAACATGCGGCGACTGCTCGTTTGCTGTTGCTCGTTTCAAATGATTTATGACAAGTTTAATCCGCGGTGTGAGTATACGAATTCGACCGAAATCGATTAATGCATATTAGGGAAAGGACTGGGTGATAGTTACGCAACGTATAATTGTACGTAAATTCATACGCAGTGTCCTAAATAATATTATTTTGGGAAATGCAAAATTCCTCTTTTCAATGCGATGAATGCAAATGTCAGGAAATTGCAATATAAAATAGAAATAAATCTAATTAAGTTGATAAATACAGATGTGCTACTGTAATATGTGCTAAAAGTAAAGCAAGACGGATTTATGGCGAACAATGTGCATTATGTCAGTATAGTATACCTTTTTAAGTAACTGAACTCGTTACAAGCAGCGAAAGGCTCGAAAAGAAACGTCCACATAAAAAACGGGTGAATGACCCGAAGAAGAGAAGACGAGTCTCGAGAGTAAGGTAGGACGCACCGATGAATCGCCGACCTCGCCTGGGATACTCGACTTACATAAGTAGTATCTTTAGATCGAGGATGAAGATGCCGATTTCACGGCCAAGGTTACAACCGCTCATCTTCAGTGATGAGATATACATGGTCTGACTCATCCGGTAACGTGAAATACCGTTGGAATTGATGCCATCATATTGACTATACATTATACATAAATATTAATCGACGTACGACAAAATTGCCAATATTGAACTAAGCCAATTACACTGGGCTGACTTAAATGTTATTTATACGATTTTTACGGTATTCATGGTAATTGCGATTACGTGCTCAATGAACCATTGCCACTTCGCAAATGTTAACTCAGTCTGAAGACTTTCTCTACGACACTGAAGAAAACGAGAAAGTGATGTTGTTCCGCAATGAATAATAAAATCCGACAATTCAATTATGGATTTAAGGTAATATCACGATATGTTTTCTGATAAACTTACGATCCAAATGATCATTGTTTTCCCTTTCTTTTGCTCGCATCGTAATAAAGCAGACGTTAAAATAATGATAAATTTGAAATTTTCCAAAAGTCTTATTTAGTCATTTTAACCATAAATAGACGTTAAAATTCATAACTGTATAATTAAAATGATGACTTGTCATCTTATAAATGGCGTCAAACATTTTCCGTCAAATTGCATATTTTTTTTTTTTTTTTTTTTTTTTTTTTCCTGAAAAATAGTAGAAATTTATTCGCAACGAGTCGTCACTCTTCCCATAAATTGTAATCTCGTTCATGCAGAAAATGTACATTCTACAGAAAACATACGGATGATTCCATTTCGGATTTTGCTTCAAAAGGTATCATACGACATACGTTCATGTATTGAGGCCACGGACCTACATATTGTAAAATTTTTAAAATAAGAGCATTCTGTGAAGAAAGGTTTCTGCGAAGAAAAAATAATGTAATTACTTGCATAATTAATGTGAAGATATATGTATATATATATAAGATTAAAAAAATAGTTTTTAGAAGCATAATTTTAGAAATTTACGGTGACTGAAAACCGATAAAAAGTGAAAGATCACAGTAATTTCGCTCACAATATATATATGTACGTTTATATGCATACTTATATGTGTTTCTCAAGCTTTAATATCGGTTAAAATAAATTACATATTTCATAAATTGCAATCAATTTCCACGCGGTTACCGGAGAGGTGCTTGATGGATTGACTTAAACCTTTCACAAGTATTTAGTGGCACAGTTTATTCACAAAATATTTTTTTTTCGAGCGTGTTTTTAACATTAAACACTTCATCAGCTCTTGTTCAGTTTAAGTCGTTCTTTAGCTTTTTGCATGCCAAAAATAATTGTCATTATATGCCAATAAGAAAAAGAAAAAATATGTTAACTTTATAATACATATAAAAGTGCGAGACATCGCGATATGACAGCAAATTGACGAATAACGAACATGACATTCTTATAATGCTTCGCATAAATTCAATAGTAGAGAGTAATTAAATTGTATTTCACATGATTCTAAAAAAAATATTGTTTTTAAACATGTTGAGTATTTTAGATGCCCAGTCACTGGACTGAAATTATAAGACTTTTAATTAATCAACTCGAATTTTAAATGTTTTAATAATGTTGTTTTTATACCTCGTATATATTTGACTATTACTTATTTAAATACATATACAGGGTGCAACAAAAGTTTAGAAAAAATTATGTAACATTCGAAAAAATGAAAATGTCGAAAATCGCTGAAACACATTAAACGATTTTTCAAAAAAAGCCACCTTCGAATTGGCAGCTACAAATTATTATCGATTGTGTGCTGATGTCTTTCTTCTTTTTATTATTATTAATATTATTATTGCAATAATATCTGATATTTTCTCGTTTCACGAGTGAAATAATTCCGCGATAAGTGATCTCAGCGCCCTCTATGATTACCGTTTTGGATTCTTCTCAAAAATACCTTTCAAATGAGTTCGCAATCAATACATTGCCATTTAAGATTTGCTTCTTCCTTTATGCCCCACATGTCCCCGTTGCGACCCGCCTCAAAAAATAAATTTTTTAAAAAGTTGTTTTACGTAATTGACCGATTTTGACATTTTTATTTCTTTTAAATGCTAAATGACCGTTTCCAAACTTTTGGTATACAGTGTATAATTGGAATTAAATTCGTTCACTGTGGAAAGTAATTTCGTGGCGATTCACTGTTTAGTATGCAAAGTCTGCAAATCTGGCGTGACGGAAGCGCGACACTTACGCGAGCAACAAAAAATCAATCTTACGCAATAGTGAAAGCTCACTTCGGCTTGCAAAATATTGTCTATGTTTTATTGCAAATTTTGTAAATTTACACGTAATAAGTTATAAAATGAACCTTTACAAGCATATGATCTGTATGTATATATATATATATTACCTATTAAGCCAAATAAACGAATAATGTTCAATACCACAAATAGAGAGAAATTATATTTTAAATAAATGCATGTTTGATAAATTAAATATTACCGCTTGTTCTCGTATTAAATTCTAAACCTATACAATTTTCTCCAAAATTATATCAATTCTCGTCAAGATTTTGGAGTAGTGACATCAATTTTAAAGGTTAGAATACAAGATACGTTAATCAAATGCAACGTACCACTACTTGTTTGAAAATTGTTACTAAAATGTGAAAAATGTAATAAGAAACTAAAATTAATGATTTCGAAACAACGCATACACATACGGAAAGCCAAATTGCAAGGGGCCCGAAACTTTTCCAACGAACCAATCACGTACTGTCCCGAACTGTTTATGATGCACACGGAGTGTCCGACAACCGGAGCCTCACATGCCCTGGTTTCATATAAATACATTCGTCTAGCATCACCCGGACATCAGTCTTACATTCGGTACGTAAAACCACGGGCATCAACAAATTATAAGGACATGGCCGCCAAGGTGACGAAATAAAAAGCGTATTCCTTTTATAACGGAAGAAATTATGGATTTTTCAGTGTTTCGTGAATTTGTGCTTTAATCGGCGACATAAAACGTGAACAGTTTCCATCAATCTGTGTTAAAACGACTCGAACTTTTTCTTAATTGTCTCATTATTTATTTGAGGCTTTTATAGTTCTGAAAAGGGTGTAATATTGGAGAGACTCTGAAATGATCATTACTGATACTGTACATGCATTTCATTGTTTTCATTGTTTTCGATGTGTTCCAAGTCACAATTAAAGTGCACAGGTGCACAATATTTGCTTTGCATCGTTCCATCAGAATTGGAGCTCTATAATTTTAATTCCCGCGATGATAAATGTTTTACCTCAAATCACGTATATGTACACGTATCAGGCATATGGCGATTACTTAAAAAAAATCTAATAAAATATCCAAGTGATATAATATCATCATGAGAGTCCTCCATTCGTTGCTGGGTTAACATAATTATAAAAATAACATAACATTAATTTCGTTTGAAAAAGTTCATGTACTATCAGCAATTTAATGAAGAGTGAAAAATAAGAGTGATCGCTATTATAGTATTACTATACTTATAACTAGATAGATACTATACGAAAAGAGTGATATATAATTACAAACTAAAATATTATCCGTTTTATAGTAATGGAAGTAGTAAATATAAGTGGGCAAGTTTCACAATTTATCGCCACTTATTTTAATAATAATATATTTTACTGGACTCCATTAATTTTAACATTGAGACCAGAAAAATTGGGCAGAAACTGGTGTCATTTTCTACAAGGGAATTGGACAAAATTCAATCAAATTCTAAAATATTCAGTTTAAATTTCTAAAGCCCATTTTGAAACTACTACTTAACCTCGTAATAGTGCTTAAGGATAATGCTGTAAAAAACTAATTCAAATTTCCAACATATTCAACCTATTCACAGTCTGTAGCAAATGGGCTCGATTTGTGACTTAGAACTCTTAGAAAGAACTAGCGTAAAAGCACTTTTGGGTGAAGTATTGCAATTTGACATTCAAATGTGATCATCACCTCAACTCATTAACTCACGTTATCCATGTACGACGCCGTGGAATATCGCTTAAAATTTAATGTTTTTTCCTTTATTTTTCAGTTCTTAATCGCCGTATCAGCAGTCCTGACTGTGGCAAGATCCGGTATCATTCCCACGGCACCTGTGGCACTGGCACCAGGTCCGGTTTTGAAGGCCGTCGACGAATACGATCCGCATCCTCAATACGCCTACGCTTATGACGTTCACGACAGTTTGACCGGTGATGCGAAAAGTCAGCACGAGACGAGGAACGGCGATGTCGTAACCGGAAGTTACAGCCTGATCGAAGCCGATGGCACCAGACGCGTGGTCGAATACACCGCGGATCCTGTTAACGGGTTCAACGCTGTCGTTCATCGGGAACCGGCGGTCGTTAATAAGGTTCCGGTTCCACCAGCTTACGCGCAATATCTCGGCCCGACCAATGAATGGGCTCATCACCATTGATCAACAGTGACCATCGGGAGACTTTTGCTGCCTAGTCCTAGTCAATGTGCTGTATATATACATTACAAGATCCTCAATCCTATTTTACTCAATATTGTGTTTATTCTGTGACAGATTAAATATTTTTTACGAAAACGATGAATCTTTTTTATAGTATATACCATTTACTATTTTTAAACGAAAAACTATGAAGATATCTGTTTTAATTTTTGCTGCTGCGAAAAAAAAACTCTTCACTTGTTTAAAGAAACGTTTCAACCTAATTACAAGCTTAATAGTACAACGTTATCAAATTAATTTTAATTCGCTTAAAATAAAAAAAAAATGTCTTGCGAAGAAGACCACGTCGGGAACCAAAACATTCATAACAAAAAAAAAAAAAAAAAAAAAAAACTGTAAAAATAAAAGTGCTTAAATTGTAAGATTCCATGAAATTTGAAATGTTCAATTATGTTCAATATTAGATTTTTTATTTCCCTCGTGATAAACCTGTACTTTGGGACAATGTCCAAAACGATATATCGTTCGAAATTATACTTCTTAATTAGCCTTTAATGGCATTCTGCATAAATGTAGCTTATGAAGAAGTATTAGATCGTGAAACAGGTGTATGTGACAGACTTATGTTAACGATTCCAATTTAATTGATTTAAGATTCGACGTAATATATAGCAGCGCCAAGTCAAGCAGGAGTAAAAATTCTTTTCTCCAAAACAATCAGTGTTTCCTAAACGTCTAAAACATACAAATTTTATTATTTTAGAATCACTCGTAGATATTCACCATGTATGTTTTTATGATCAAAGAGACACTTTGTATAATATGGTGAGTTTTATAAGGTCGACATTGCTGCATGCCTGCTTAGGCAAATGTTCGAAAATATCAAGGATAGATTAGCTTTACCCATGATGTTTCCACGTCATCAAATCCCAAAGGGAATCCACGCATACTAGCCTATAGTTTTGATAAGAATGCTCTGGATTTCAATAGAAATTAAAAAAAAAAGTAAAAAAAACAAGACCAATGTTTACTATTCGCATTAATTTATAACGATACACGTTTAGTCAGAGTGAAATTTGGGTCGAGATAGAACATGCATCACACCGAAGGCGCATTGTTTTGCAAATAATATGCGGAGTTACATATCTCGAGCACGAACGAGTAAATCCATTTATGAGTCCGCGAAAGGAGGATTCACCGCAAACTCGTAGAAAACAATCTTATATACGGTTAATAAATAACTCGACCTGGATTTCGCGAGTCTGCGAAGAGATGCGCGCAGGGCAACGAGCCAAGAGTTACACCACGTGCGTGAGGAGCATTTTGAAAAATTTTCAAAAACTTGCGCAATTACAGGTACGAATGCTTGGAATCGCTAGTAAGGACAATTGTGTCGTTGACACTGAATCATCGATTTCAGTGAACGACACTGCGACATTGATGTAACTTTCACTCTTACCACGCGTCCTCACTGTTTAGACTTCTATGTTGGGCGTCGAATAGAAAGTTTTTCGTGGATGAAAATTAGCCAGAGTTGACATCAGAGCTATCTATCATACCTGAGTTTAACGAGATGATCGACGTGTTTTTTTAATTTACAAGTATACATTTACCTTTAATGCCATGTCATCTGGCAACAATGACACCAGTTATACAAACGTCTGATTTTGTTTCTTTCTGTGATTTCAAAACCTTCACAAGTTCAACGACCACAACCACACTGTCCAACAGTACTTGGCAACAGATCATGATTAATTAACTCGAGTTATATATTATATATATATATTATGTCACGACTGCTTATTCTAGTTCTTTAAAGATGTAATAATAGTAATCCTGATACCCATATCCTTCCTTCCAATAACTGATGAGTTTCACTAAATACAGTCGCATTCCGAAAACTCAGAGCTTCTTCAACAAAAAATACGAGAAAAATAAGAAAAAGGTTTAGAAATTGTTAATGGCACGTTAATAAGATGTAATAATAAAAGACGAGACACAACAAATAAGTGTATTAAAATTTTTATTTAAAAACATTTAATTGAAAACCTTTACTGGATATATACTTTTCACTCTCATGGTCGTTAATTTTAATTTCGATAAATTCGTTCTTATTAATTTTTAATGTATTTTGTCGATGAATAATTTCGATTTAGAGCAGACGTTATCATGTACAATTTTTAAATGCAGAATTGGATTTCTGCTGGTTACTTGGACGCATACCATAGGATGGATCAAAGTATTGAATTTGGTCATTCGAAAAAAATGATCATATGTTTTTTATAAAATGCCGTTGTTTCTCATCATAATGGACCTAATGCAATACAAAATGCAATAAAAAAATGTCCGTCCGTGATCTTGTGCGTATACGTACGTGGATTACTACGCGATGTAACTCGCGAATGAAAATAGATATAAATAATAGATGATGTGGACAGTAGTTGTAAGTTGGCTCAACATACATCTGATTAGTGTTTATAGGATATATCCATACTAAAACATTATCACGAAAGACTATAAACACGTATAACTTTATCATTTTAGTATCAAAATAATTGATTAAATTTTTTTTTTATTTCAATGGCTCAAAATTTGAGGAAAAATACCAAATCTTGGCAAATTAGAAATTGAGATATTCACAATCATCAATAAAAGAATTTTATTTATTTATTTATTTATTATTATAGTAATCGGACCTAATGATCCTTACAGGAAGGTAATTATGGTAGACAATACGAAATTATTAATTTAACAATTATGATAAACAAATGACGCAATGAATTAGAAATTAGTACAATTACAAATAACAGCGATATATAAGCAACTGGACACATCCTTTTTAAAATGTCTCAAAGTAACGAGCTAGCGAATTGATAAATCTAAGGCATCCTATCTACGTTGAAGACGCGGAATTGGATGGTAATAGATAATGTTAGTCTTACACGATGTTTCATTAATCGCACTCGGGTAGCGGATGAGGTAGTGTGTTTCGCGTGATGAAAATAGTTTTCACAGGTCTGGATCAGAAGTCATCTCAGGATACGAAAGACAATTAAAGAGTCATAATAACGGCGCAATGAGCTAATCGTGGGAAATATATATCTAACAGAAATATCATGAAAATTATGGTCAAAACGCAACATATAGTATTACCAGATTTAAAAGAGAAGTATCTGAGAGCTCTTCGTTGGCCCCTCTCTAGTCGTTCAACATCTATAAGTACTGTCAGTTTTTCAGAAATTTTTTCTAAGCGTACCTTGTTAATAAATAATAAGTCTTCTAAGATTAAATACCATCATTACGTAAGAGTAAAACAATATAACTTAAGGCCACACGAATAATCTATACACCATAAAAATTTTACATCCATTCACTTCAAAAACATTTATTACTCTCCTTGTACAAAATTAAGAGGTACTAGTAGAAAATACGTCGCGTTTTTTGTAATAGGAAAATTTAATTTATTAGATTTAAAACTTTACGCATGTCCTAGTCGCGAAGTGTGTCATTGAGATGCAATGTGCGGAAGTTGGAGGGAGGCGAGTCGCAGGTCAATGAGACGGCCTAAAAGGAAATGACTCGAAACGAAAGTAGTAAGCGTCGTTTACGATCCATTAATTAAACCAAAAGTCCGCGATTTTAAGCGATAATCTATTCGAATCACACAATAATGTATTTTTACTTTAATGATCTAATTGCCATGCTTGTATTGGAACTATATCCATATTTAATCTTGGAAAGCAGATGCTAATATAAGATGCCTTACTGCCTATAGTAACAGGAAGTGGGCACTACAGGGTACTTACTGCTCTCTGAAGTGTGCGTTAAAAAAATAAACTACACTGTCTCAACCGTCGCTCAAAATTCGTCTGTTTTCATTAGCCTTAAAAAGCGTAACTTTTATATTGATATGACATAAAATACGGTAGAAAGATCGTGGGCGAGGAGACATTGACAAAGTCTGACGGACGATTTTGCAACTAATTAATTATAAATTCTTTCAAGCAAAGCGGCAATATTAAGTAACTATTATGCTAGTTGTCACCTACCTGTATTTACAAACGTAAAAAAAAACACTCATAAATCGACGGTCAAGTTTAAAATGAAAAAGAAAACTCTCCCAGGAACTCATAACAAAAGAACGTGTTTGACTGATTCTCTCGGATTCTAATCATAGCAACTCGGAGGAGGTTCGGCCCGTGAATACGCGCACGCAGATAGCACTCGATGCGCTTGCTCCAGCGTATATAGAAATTGGTTTTCGAGTCGCGTATCATGCCCGATTGCTGGGTAAGATTTACAAATCTATAGTGCCGAACCGCAATATGAAGAAACATAAGCGTTGGTACACACAATCATTGTTATGAGAAGGTCATCGAATTGACTTGGATGCCAAAGCAAGCACACCAATGAGTGGGGGTGCTGGATGCAAATCGTTCATGTCTGCTATTGCTTCTTTCCATGACATCATACATCCCGAGTATAAAAGACAGCTTGATCTGACTTCTCGATATCAGTTCTTTAGTGATCATCTCGCTAACAAACATGGCTTGCAAGGTGAGTAAATTACTTTAAAACAATTTCATTTTTTCTGAAAAAACTATTTTCTAGTAAGAAAACGCTTAAATAATTACTTCTTTTATTTATTTGCACGACAAAATTGTAATGTATTTTTAATGCTATAAAGAATAGAATTTTGTAAATGCTGGAGTGAAAGGAATCATAGCTCATTTAAATACGATTGGGTCTTCTCTTCAATCCGAACTTATAATGAAACCTTTTGATTTCATCTAATGAACTTTTCTTTGTCGTTCTCAGCTCGTCATTCTCTTGGCTCTGACAGCGGTGTCACATGGTGCAGTTGTAGCACCGGCAGTTACAGCAGCGGTTGCAGTACCAGCTGAGAATCTAGAGGAATACGATGCAGCACCTCAATATTCCTTCTCCTATGATGTCCAAGATGCTGTAACCGGCGATTCAAAAGCACAGTACGAAACTCGCAACGGAGACGTCGTTCACGGTAGCTACAGTCTCATCGAAGCTGATGGATCTCGTAGGATAGTGGATTACACAGCTGATCCCGTAAACGGATTCAACGCTGTTGTCAGTCGAGAGCCGGCTCTTGCGGCTGTAGCTGCACCAGTTTTTCCCACGTACGCCGTTACTCCAGTCTCTTCATTCGCTCCATCCGGATCCGGTCCAGTCGCACCGATAGCTCCACAAATTCCAACAAGTGGTCCAGACTCCGACGTGGAAGTTCTGGATGCACGATCCGGTAGAGTCGAAGACTCCGCATCTCAGGAAAGTCAATCAACCAATGAAGAAAGAACCCAAAAACTCCAAGCTCAAAAACGCAAAACTCAAACATCGTCGGCGGCGAAAATACAGAAAGCAGCTCCAGCGCGACTGTCAGCTTCTTCAGTTCCTGCATCTCCTGCTGTTTCCGTAAAGTCCGTACCTGCTGCGCCAGCTCTTTCTATTGCATCATTCTCTACTGTACCTAGGGCTAACTACGTTCGTCAGCAATACGTTAGAGCTCCAGCAACGACCATTACCTACCCTGTTGCGTATTCGAATTACGGAGCCTACGGTTCGTCCTATGCGTTTTCTTCTCCTGCTGTCGGACTGTCCTATACCATTTTGTAAATTCTTTTCTAAAGGAATGCTCTTCCTCAACGAGCATGTGATTCACTTCTTAGACTTTGAATGAAACTATATTACTGTAATATTTATGAGCAAGAATGATAAATATAGCAAGCCTGTTTATATAAAAAATCTGTTATTTTCAATACATCACTGACACTTTTACTATCTCATTGTCGTTATATTGTCATTATTTTTGTTACTTTGACGTTTAGGAATATTATCGTAGTATCTATCGTCAGAAATACTCTGCTTATGGTATAAAATGCTCTATTCTTTTATTAAGCTACAATAGTACAGTTATTTGGCATATATTTGCCAAATAACATGTATTTTTACCATATTTGTCGTCTTTACTAGAAATATTTGTCAATCAACAATAAGCAATGACTTGATGTTAGGGTTACGGCTGCACGATGTTCTTATATATGTGTATCTTAAAAACTCAGGAATGATAGGCGATATAATGCTTGAACTATATATAAAAATGCTTCCAGTAGAAAATGTCATGCTCTAATCATACAAACGCGAAGAATAAAAACTTAAAATTTAGTTACGCAATCAACCCCAATAGTGCAATCAATTTATTTTTTTTTTTCTATTAATATAATAATTTATCTATGTATAGAAAATGTATAATCCTTATGTTGATGTATGTAATTCGTGTCTAAAGGAAAGTAACATTATGTTAAAATAGCATAGCAAGTAATTATTAAAAAGAGTCGATGTAATTAACTATTAGTGATACCAACAATAAATTCATGACATATTATATTATTTCGGTGTACATGGTGTCATGAAGCTGAAGCGGTTCTACAACCGATATAGCAACCGACTTTACTGGGAAAATGTCCATTAGAAAAAATTATACTTCGGGATAAATATGTAAGACAGGTTTGTTAAACAATTATATGAAACTTTTCATTTAATATATATTGTTATTTTAATAAAAAATGTCATATGTAAAAAATATATTTAGTAATAAATCCAATTCCACGTTTTATAATGTTTTACTCAGCCAGTTCAAGTACTTGGACATTTACCTTACATCATTAACTTTGATAGCAGAAGTGTTATAGATTCTGTAATTGATAATTAAAAAAAAAAAAAACGGTAAAAAATTACAGTCAATAAGAATAAAAATTACCATTAAATAAATACTAGCCATATATTATATTTATTTTACCTTATGCATTTAGGTTTTCATTCTTAATAATTTCAATTTTTTATAATTTTTAATAAAACGATAAGAATACAAAATTCGACCAATATTGAAAGCTGTTAAATAAGTGATTTATTGTTAAACAAATGATACAATTCCTGAAAGTATTACGAAATAATTTTTTTCAGTGTCTATAGTTTTCGGAACGTGAACTATCTTAAGTATGCTGTCCATGAAGGATTTCAAATATTTATTTTATTAATTGGCCGGTAAGTAATAGAGAACGTTAAAATAAAAATGTATTTACGAATAAATGCAAAGATTCTTATCAGGTAATCACTATGCACTGTATAGCACAGCATAATAAAATCACTTTAAAGAGATTAAAACTGCATAAAATAAAAAAAATAAAAAATCAATTGATTTCATTCCTTTAAAAACTCCATGACATAATTCTGTTCAAGTTGCTTATTTTAAAGTAAAGTTTATTAAATTTGTTAATGTATTTTTTTACTTTCAGTTAGTATGATAGAATAAAAGTTCATCATTTACGAAGTACAACGAAGTGTATTGAAGAAAATCAGTAGGCATGTGCATAACATGATATGTATTTATTAACAAAGACTATATGATATTTACATTGAATATTTGCAGTCAGATTCAGATATGTATATGCATGTGTATATACATTTTGATAAAACGTCGATAACCAATGGTTTAAATGGCTACTGCAGCTGCTGGAGCAGTGGCGTATGTGTACGGCAAGGCATACGGAAAGTTAACCCTCGTCGCAACAGCTCGGGGCAGCGAGTATGCTACTGGTGCAGCAACTACTGGAGCAGCAACAGATTTCGTTACCAGAGGCGCTGAATATACTGGTGCGCCGATGGTTTTGGCAATAGCCGGAGCAGAGTACACATAAGGGGAGTACACTGGAGCAGCAACGGTTTTTGCCACTAGTGGGGCTGAGTAGACAGGTGCAGCAACAGTTTTGGCAACTAACGGAGCAGAGTAGACAGGTTTGGCCACCAATTGTGCCGAATACACTGGTGCTGCAACTGCTTTAGCGGCGACTACTGGAGCAGCAGCCACGGTTTTCGCCACTACTGGGGCAACGGCGACAGCTGGTTCACGATTGACGACAGCGTTGAAACCATTGACTGGATCTGCAGTGTAGTCAACTACTCGTCGTGTTCCGTCAGCTTCGATGAGGCTGTAACTGCCCTGCACAATGTCGCCATTGCGGGTTTCGAATTGAGCCTTTGAATCTCCAGTGATGGCATCTTGAACGTCGTAGGCGAAACTGTACTGCGGTGCTGCGTCAAAGTTTTCGATCTTGGCCAAAACTGCGGGTGCTGCTGAAGCGACTGGGACAACTCCTGCTGTCGTGACGCCGGCGCATACGGCGACCACGAGAAGTGCAACGTGCTAAAGAAAAAAAAAAAGTTTAAATATTATTTATACAAGAATAAATAAAGAAATATCTTATTGACACTCTTTTATGTTATTGTCAATATTGAAGTTAGTTTTATTTAATAATTGAGGTTAAACTCTACTATACGATTGAGCATTCCGAACTCTTTATTCCGAAGTAAAGTTTTCGTTTAATAACTTTTGCGAATTTGATTGTGAATCTTTCAGTGCTGCAAACTGTACCTTAAAAGCCATCTCTGCTCGAGTTAGTTTGTTTTGAATGTTGCTGCGAGGTAGGCGAACAAGACACTGATGATATCGTAGTCGATTGAGGCGTTTATATCGTCGAAGATGTCACAACGGTTTAGCGCCACCTCCCACCAAGGAACCAATAGTGTTTCATCGTTGCGCACTCGGCAAGGGTAGTTGGCTAAGGTCGGACGACCGTCGCCTATGAGACTAGAATCAAGGTCAAACCAGCTTGCACATTTCTTAAACTGTAACAACTTCTTGCATTCTTAATCCTACATGAGAAAGATATCATAACGAAATAAGATTGATTAACAGGATTTTACGTAATATTCATTTATTGACTAATATCAACATTTTATTAATATACAACTTCGTTGTTTCGCAAATAGCCTTTCCAAGTCGAAAGTCAATACTAGCACTCTGACAAGTCCTTAAAAATGACTGCATCACACGCGTATGAATTTGTTAATGTTCGCACTATATATGTTTATGTTAAGAAAAAGTTGAACCATTTGATCTTGTATGGAATTATGTAATCACTATATAAACTTTGCTGCCTACACATTCATAATTTTGACAGTTGAAACATCGATTATTCAGACGACCTTGAGACGGTCAAA
This sequence comes from Trichopria nigra, assembly GCA_030522945.1. Taxonomy (NCBI): domain Eukaryota; kingdom Metazoa; phylum Arthropoda; class Insecta; order Hymenoptera; family Diapriidae; genus Trichopria; species Trichopria nigra. Next base: position 14,343 of record JAPYZR010000366.1, on the reverse strand, counting down.
CAAGACGCGAATAATTTGATCATGTCTTGTGTTTCCCAGTAAGCAACTGGGGCGAAACGTGAAGGCAGGTCATCATTTGGTAATCTGCACTTTGTTGCGACACTTTTGTGGTAGATTGCGCCTTCCATAATTCGCAACTGGATGCGGACTAGCATGAAAATTACTGGACGACGCATGCCACTACCTTGGACATTCCTGCACACGAAACGCATTTAATGATACAAAACCCTAGTTACTCAATGCGTGACAAGAGGATGCGGCGAGCAACCTGGATAAAGTGGGGATCGTACAATATATAAAATTCATTCCATTTCTGTTGCGGTCACAAACGAGAGGGGGTCGATAATTCGCGTACTTCGTGCACTCGAGTGCGAGTAAGGAAAAAAAGTCACGCAGCAAAATTTGGTTGCCCCTTACGGACTATTCAAATACGGCGCACCAAACGTTTCTTGACAGCCGCAATGTATCGAAATTGACCGCTAAGACCAACCTAAAATAATTCGACATAACTATATTGATCGTATTAAATTTTGCTACAAGACCTTTTTGCTTAAAATTGGGCAAAGAATCAGCTCCATGTAATAATATCCGTTAATTGTGATGCACCTTGTATATTTTTTTAATTTCGCGTTTTAATCGTTTTAATCGTGGATGGATGGTTTTGGTCTTCCATCCGAATATTTGGTCTGTGTTATTGTAACTTTTATCTCGTTGTGTTACACAATGGGAAAAATTATATTCTCTTGCTTGTTTACATGACATTCAAAGAAATTTGCCACTCGATGAATATAGTGTATAGAATCAGTATTTTACGAGTCTAGTCTGGTTAGGTAGGACACTATGTCTAAGTATGCACTCGGTCATACAATCAGACAATATTTAAAAGTGCGACAGGAACAGAATGCGGAAATTAATCACGGTGAGATTATTCCTAAGTGTATTAAGCGTTTCTTGTATGTATTGTTAACTTATAATTAAGTAGATTATCAATGTTTTTTAGAGATAATAAATTTCTGAAGAGATTCGTCAACACGATGGGAATGTTAAATTACTGGGTTTACTATTGTCTCCTAACATGAAAAGAAAAAAGCCCTAATTAAATGTATTGGAGGTGAGTAAAAGATAGAGTGATGTCAGTAGCCCATCGGTTACAATTTTAATCTGATTTGATACAGTGAATAAAGTTCTGCTTCTACTTTGATTTTCCCTAACTCCATATTGGTTCTGTATAGTATGCTAATTTTGTGGCAAGTATTTTATCATGTCAATTATGTACTTAATATAGTATGTTGATTTATTATCCAATATATTTATGTATAATGACAACCGGGTATCGATCTAACCTTGGTGTACTGGAGTGATGTATCGATTCCGCGCTAATTCAGTATGCCGGTATTTAAGATCTGATATATAGCATTATATTTCGAACCGACCAAGAGATCTTCATCCACTACATATCTTACAATCCATTTCGTATCTTGTAATAGTTGTTCATAACCTGACTCAGCCTTGACTTTAATTTCACAGTAACAGTAGTTCTGGTCTTGATCTCTTTTTAATGATATTACCTAGAAAGTTCGAATGAGTCGTGGTGACATTTCTTAGTACAGTACAGAGTTTGCAACAACTAAAGGCTGACATTTCTCAAAATAATATGCCCATTATATGGTTTTCTATCATTTTCACATTTAAAAATAATATTGAAAAATGAACACGGTAAGAGGCATATATTATTTATTTCAGTGGAACGAGAGACATTGGAAGACGGTGCGTAATAAATCGATAAACGTTTCTTAAACTTCTTTACAAAGTCTACCACGGTGGTCAGCAGAAATAATGCTCGGAATAACAATGCCGATGTAGATAAGATGTTGAACTCGAATGCGGGTAAAAGCGATATCTGCCGTCGAATCGATGACCAAATTTATGCCGTAGTAGCCCCGCAATGTCGTATTGTGTTTTCCGTTTCGTAAGCCGTTACGTCGCCTCGCGAAATTTTACACAATGCGTATGCACCACCATGCGTAACCGCGGCGACCTTCGAGTACGCGCGCTGCATGCTCAATAAGACCAACGCACACGTGCTAACACAAAGAATTCATACAAATAGGGTATTTCTATAATATTATAAATAAAATTCACCAAAAGTACTCCTATAAAATATGAGATACATTATACATTATTGCTCATTTTATTTATGATATACATATATATGCGAGCATCAATTAAAATTATGTGAAGTTTTGGAGCTAAGATTGTGGAAGAATTATGTCATAATGAGAATAACTGGGAATAAAGATAAATGAAGGTTAACGCGTTAAATATGAATTAAATAAAAAATTCACGGATGCGTTTACGTTATATTGATTATATTTATATTTTAATGATATGTTTGAGATATGTACCAAATGTTTAAAGCATATTATGGTAATTGTAAAATGAATTACCTTAACCAACATTAGAGATAAGTATTTCGTAATAATTTGAAAAATTCTTTAGTATTACTTTCCAAACGTACAAAACATAACGTAAACAATGAGACCCAAAAAAGCCAACTTTAACGTAACCTTGGTCAAAATCTTGCATATTCAAATTTGTACGTTCTTTCATTTTTCATCCAGAGTCTTGATTATATCAATATATATACACCAGGATTTGGTTTTAAAGCAACCAATAATATTATATTGCTATGATTGTTAAGCATTTTCTACATCTATAATATATATATATATATATATGACATATTAAATTTATTCAATTATATATATATATATATATATGTTGAAGGAATACTAACAGTAGTAATATTAGCAATGCATTTAAAATTCGGTATACCAATGCTAGTAGCCGATTAAAAATAATTAACAATGGTAATAACTAATAACGATCACAAATGACAAATGACAATTAATGTACAGATATAAAGTGTAGAGTGCTACGTATTTTTTTTTTTTTTTTGCAATGATTTTACTACACTTCATCTTACCGAATTTGCATTTACGAATGTCGTATACGGAGTAACGTTTTTTCAATGTAGAGTGTTTCTTTAATTGACATCAGCAGTGGCGGCGTGTTTTCATCTTCGCTGAGTTACGAGGCTTGCATTGAAGGCGAGATTTACATGGCTCTACAATCGTAAATGTTAACACCCGCCTCACTAAATCTTGCATGCGGACATGCCTTCGAATAACCGGAATCAAGATGCACGCCCGTGATTTCTTTATCCAAGGATTCGAACAAACGCATGGTTCAAAAGAAGATCGAATAACACGAGTGGTGCGAAAGCCAACGCCAACGTTAATTTGCGCTTAATTCGTTAATTTACATCAGACACGCGACGTGTCGCGAAACAAAGAATTTTCTCATACATACATATATATACCTTTACGGTCCATTCATTATTTTTACGGCTTTGTCAAGTACCTACATCCGCGTCTGATCGAATGCGACGCTTACTACTAGTGCCAAGCGCTCGCCACTATACCATCGAGCACCAGCGCTAAACTGCGCGAGAAATTAGAAAGTACACGCGAATCGTTGGCGCGGTTCCACCGAGAAGAAAAAAAAAAGGTCCATTCATTGCGGTCACTTTCAGTGTCGTGACCTTGACTAAAAATGATTTGCGTAAAAAATGATGTATCGCTTTACACCGACCCCCAAATAAAGGAATTGAATTTTACAACATTTTACCCGAATACTTCAATGGCATTAAAAGCTGCATTTTAATTGAATAAATATTTATCGAGGTCCAAATCGCGAAAATGAAGGCCACCGAATTAAAAATCCATATAGAGTTAATGGACTTTTACTTTCGTTGATTTTTATTGGCATTATGAAATACGAGCATATCTCATTATCGTCCCGCCTTAGCCGCCCCGAGAGTCATGACTGCAGTTACAAGTGCATTATAGTACATACTAGGTGCGCGAATAAATAAATATATATGCGTATGACGGGTACATTATTATATTCATTACTCAATCTGTCGACGCATCTGGTATATAAGCGCGTTTGTTAAGTAATTCTGCAAATTTCCCTGTCGATAGTTTCAAATGTGGTTCGGGCGGAGTAAATCCTCGGGAGAGAGGGTAACCGGTCTTGAGGACAGCGAAACGTCCCGCAAAATCTACAATGGACGAAAAGAATAACGAAATCGAGTTTTAAATGTGTATAGTTATTATATCGTGTGTGGGTCGCTGGTGGAGCTGTAGTTGTGTGCTTCTCGGAGGCAAAGTATATAAACTGTAGCGCCGACTCCATCCAGCATCAGTCACCTTCCAGACACAAACATGGCTTTTAAGGTGAGATCGGGATCTTGCGAACAAATTTATATATAGAATCGTTTTAATCCATTTCTTATAGTTCTGCTAATTATTATTAATTATCGACTTATTAGTCGACTGATATAATTGTCTATAATAAATTGATTAAATGATTGTTGCAATACTTTCGTTCTGAATAGAATGAGTGCGCTTGTTCAAATTTCATCATTATTAACATAAAAGTAATTCTTGCACCTACATAATGAAGTTCGACTGAGTACAACTTTGTACATTGTAAGACAACGTATATAGATGAGGTATTAAATTGTTCGTTAAGTCAGATGTTGCACAATTTCTTTCGAGCTCCTAATAAGAATTTACGATTTATGAGCAATTGCGGTTTGGTGATGTCGCGATAAATTGTTTAATACATCACTTTATAAAAAACAAGCATATCTCGGTCAACTTTATTTCAAAATACGAGACACGCCCTGTAGGTGTCTGTAGTAAAAGTCCTAAACTCGATCAAGGTATTTTATTAATTTAGACAAAAAAAATCTGATTACAACTGTTTTTTCAGTTCATCATCCTCGCAGCTTTCGTAGCAGTTGTCAAGGCAGGAGTGATACCTGTGGGGCATGCGCCAATCGCGGTTGCCGCCAAAGTCGTCGAGGCCGATCATGATCTTCACCCTCAGTACAGCTTCGCCTATGACGTTCACGACAGCTTAACTGGAGACATAAAGAACCAACACGAAGTTCGGGACGGTGACGTTGTTCAGGGAAGTTATTCTCTCGTTGAGTCAGATGGATCTAGGAGGACAGTCGACTACACTGCCGATCCGGTCAACGGTTTTAACGCCGTTGTTCACAAAGAAGCCGCTGCCGTCGCCGTTCACGCTACTCCAGCCGTAGCTGTCCATTCCGCACCAGCGGTAGCTGTTCACCATAATCCCGCCATCGCTGTGCATCATGCACCAGCTCTATACCACGGAACAGCGACGGCTTACCATGCCGCCCCAGCTGCTTACCACGCCACACCGGTGGCCTACCATTCTGCACCTCTAGCTTATCATGCAGCACCAGTCGCTTATCACGCACCGGCTGCCATCCACGCCGCACCAGTAGTTCACGCGCCCTCTTACATCCACGATGCCCATTTGACTCATGCTTCGGTCACCTATAGTGCGCCTACCTTCGAATACCACCATTAATCGATAATAGTGAAAGGTTATTCGAAATTTTAGACACCTAGTTTCAAATTATGACCCTCTCGTCATCTAGAATATTTCGATATGAAGGCTTGTTATGTATATTTATCATCTTGTGTTACCACTTTGTTACATTTCATAAATAAAATTGTTTAGATATATAATGTGTTGTTTATCTTATATAATCATATTACCTTCCAGAGCCCAAATTTTGATAAAGCGTTTCAATCATTTTTTATTTATACTTTTCTTGTTTTGAGGTTAGGTCAGTAACTGTTCTATACTTTAAAACCCCCTTAATATAGGTTATTAAAATTGGTAGAATAAAAAGTTATAAAGCAAATGATAAAATGATTCATTTATTACAAAGGCTGATATGAAAATAGATAGATGTACATTTTCTATAATTAAAATATTATCTCTGACCGGTAAACACATAAAAAATTCCAAATGTCGATATTTATCAATAGTTGGAAATCTTCAAATAAGAATGAATAATCCTGAAATATGGATTGGAATACAGTGCGCTAGATGTCTCTCTCTCCTATCAGGTTCCTACTGTAGTTGCCTTACTGACGAGTCTAGTAGTAGTACCGAGGCAAAACGAGATTTAACTTCTTAACGGAGTTTTTCGGAGGATCGATAACTACATTGTCTATAATACAAACAAATAGAGTAAAATTATAGCTGTCACGTTAATCCCCAATAGAAATGTTCTATGGCTCGGAGCAGGGCCTTACCACAGTTATACCCTAATCAGGTCCTTAAAAAAATCGTGCTGGGGCAATAAAATTTTAGATATAATAATTTGTCTGCATTTTTCAGTTCCGCAACACCACAACTATACAGAAGTAATTCAGCATTCGAATATATTGCACGTAATGGAGTAATAATAAAAACTGAAAAATTTAATGAAAGCGCACGTCGCAATGCCACGCTTTGATATGACGGTGATGGATTAACCTCGGAAAATTCTTGATATAATATCATTAATTAATCGATTCTTTCTTGAGGAGGCGGTTCTCATTTATAATAAATATTTTTTTAATTGGCAGTTCAGCACAACAACAACAACAAAAAAATACATTATTTTAAAATAATCTTAGGGTTAAAATAAGAGTTACGGGCAAGTAAAAGCTGTAACATATTGCCTGAAATAACGGCAAGGCATTTGTAGTAAAAGTAGTAATCTAAATAGAACCACTACGAATAAAGTGTTCAATTGTCTAATTCCAAGCTTTGTAGTTAAGTGGTTTTGAAGTTAAAAATACGTATTCTCATAAAGATTGCAAAGAATCAAATCTTTTTCTAGGTGCTTATAATTTGATCGATATAAAAGTAGGGGCATTGTTAAAAACAAAGTGCAAATGAGAGAAAAATACAAAAAGCTCAGAGTATTATTATTTGCAATATATTTTCCATCAACCTGTTGTTTCGTATGTACATATCAACGGAATTTCTTCATCTGTTGGTGCATGTTAATTACATTAAACGTCTTTCACGTTGCTTTTATAATAAGCTGTATAAATACCTTACATACATAAACTTATTCTTATTATTTTCACAGTACAAAAAATGACCTTCATGACGTTAACGTAAACCGAAAATCCGATTCACTCGATGGTTACTGTTTATTTTTATGGAGTTTCAATCTCGGACTACGCCAAAAGTCAGGTCCCTAAGGCGACTTTACGCCTGCTCATAATCTGTATCTCTCCATTCATCTAAAAATATCTATTCAGTCTAATGAATTCGAGAAATGACTATTTCGTAAATACAACCAGCGCGGCACTAACGCGATGAACATATATATATATAACAATATCACGATTTTATATCATTAATAAGAGTAGGAAATGTAAGGCGCCGCATATTGCGTGTGGGCCAGGAATGAAACTGGTACGGTTCCGGCGGACGCTGAGAAAAGTGCAGGTGCAGGTGCCTGATACTTGTGGAGCGCGTAAGAAAGAGGAGCAAAATGGGCCGGGGCGTAGGCGAAAACAGGTTTGTCCTTGGCGACTGGCGCACCGTAGGTCAATGCAGGTCCGACCGGTGTGGCGTACGTATATCCCTCGGAGGATTCGTCTTTCGCGATCGGTGCACCGTAGGTCAAGGCTGGCGCTGTTTCCTTACTTGCCGAAGGGCCGTACGGCGCGTCTGATTTTGATTCATCACTGGGTCTAGGAGCTCCGTAAATTGCAGTTGGCGAAGTTACGTCGGTCGCATCCTGAGTCCCGGGGGACGCAGTCGTTTCATTTTCTACTTTGGCACTCGACGATTCGTAAGAACCCGTTGAAGTCTCTTCATCTTTGGAAACTGTCGCCTCGTACGTGGAAGCTTGTTGCATTGGATCTTCGGTAGTGGTTGTTCCACAAGTCACGGGTGATGCCACTTCGGCTTTAACAACTGGAGCTCCATACGTGTCAGCCGGAGTTGTTTGAACGGTTTGGATTTTGGAAGCGGAAATGCCATAAATGGAAGTTGGTGAATATTCTGCTTCGGCAACTGGCGTTCCATAGGCCGCAGCCGGGGCTGCTTCCGCTTTAATCCCTGGAGCTCCGTACGTCACGGCTGGCACTGCTTCGACTTTTGCAAATGGAGCTCCGTAGGCCACGAGTGGCACAGTTTCGACTTTGGTAAGTGGAGGTCCGTACGCAAGTGCCGGTGTTGCTTGGGGTGTAGGAACTGGTGTTTCGTAAGTAAGATTTGGTAAAGATCCAACTTTGACAACGGGTGTTCCGTACGAGATCGATGGTGGTGCTTTGGCAATCGAAGCAGTGTAGGTCAAGGCCGGAACGGTATATGACGGAGCTGCTGGTGAACTATAAGTGTAACCTGAATTTGTTTCGGCTTTAGTAACTACATTGACCGCTGATTGTTGAGTATATGCGACGGGAGCATGGGCGATTTGAGCAATCGCACCAATAGCGGGTCTATTATAGGCAAGTGCTGGCGTGGCGTATGCCAGGGTGGGTGCTCTGTATACGAATTGGTTATGTCCAGCTTCTTTTCTAATTACGGCGTTGAAACCATTGTTATCGTCGGCTGTATAGTCTACGATTCTTGTAGATCCGTCAGCTTCCAATAGGGAATACCTCCCCTGGACGAATTCGCCATTGCGAGTTTCTTGTTGACTTTTGAAGTCACCAGTTAAAGAATCTTGAACGTCATATGCATAGCTGTATTGGGGATGTGGATCATAATCCGATTGTACAGTGCGGATCAGGGGTTTGGATAATGCTGGCGCAGTATATCCCGGTGGTCCGTACACCGGATGCTCGATGCGACCGATAAGACCGCCATTGGCCGCAGCAAAAAACGTTATTAAAACTATCTGAAAATAAAACATTTATTTGATTGAATTCCACATACCAACAGTTGTACGGAAAAGATTTCCAAAATAGCTACCATTAATATTCTAATGAATGTATAATCGCCCGATAAAAATTACTGAAAGTGATAAATGAATGTTTCGATGAACTAGTAGATTAAGGATCTAGAGGGAATAAGAGGAATAAGATATTCGAGGATTATTTCAATCGCTCCAATCTTACCGTGAGGGCCATGGTTCGGCGTTCACGAAAATATTACTAGTTACTTTTCCGGTGAAGTTTGAGGTACTACGATTCTTTCCGAAAGGGAGCAGGTATTTATACGAAGCGAATGGGTACAAAACATCGCGTCGCATCGACTTGCCGGCCCGGCATCATGGTGTGTGGCGTGTGGTGGTCGTGTGACGTAACTGTCGATACGACAGGGCGTCCCGTCAGCATTCCCTCGACAGGAAGACATCGTGGTCCAGATCTAGTTATCTCGAGGAGAAATAACTCGACTTTCACCAAAATACCGGGGGGCTCCTGCGCTTAACCGCGCCCAATGTGAGCACGCAGCAAGGTGCATACTATGCAATATCATCATTACGGGTTATGCAAAGAAGCCTTGAAAAGCGTACGCAAATGCAACGGGCCCGAAGAGTGTCCGTAGAAGGAACAAACCCAAAAACAGATTGCCGGCCGGGATCGTTAATCGAACACGGGATATCGTTAAGGCAAATATCGACGATGCCTATATACATTTTATATTAACCTATGAAATTTCGGATACTTTTGCCGAGTGGAGCAATGGAGCCTAAACAGAAATCGGTATATACTTGAAGGAGCATTCCGCTACAAAATGGTAGATGCACGATAATTCAGTCCTGCGTTGACGTGTCAAATAATGGATGATTTCTCAATTTCTTATTCACCGACGTGCAATAATACGAATTATTATTAATGACTCTTGACCTGAACGGACTACCCTGACTGTGTTGGTACAATTATGGCGTCATATATATTACAGATTCTTGCACTGCCGTGCGGTCGCCGATGCAATTATAAAGTGATGAATTATTACTTCAATGAAGATATTTTGCGGCGGTTAAAAGTTACTGAATACTTCATTAATATACGACAAGTAGAGCTGATGGTGAGACGGTGTAGTTCACAACGACAATTTTAAACGAATTTTTACTCGAAAATTCAACCAAATTAAAATTTTTATATAATTATCACAAATAATCATTCACTTAATTTTAATATCCTTTAAAAGTTTGTCAATGATTGTGAAGTAAAAGATAATTTTTATTTGGTAATAATCGTGATTCTGAAACGTTTGTTAGTATTTGCTTTGGTACATAAATAGGATTAATTACATCAATAAAAATAAAAAACATTAATTTTTTGTTAATGACGTTTTCCATGGAAAATTTTCCGAACTTGTTGGCACTTTTTAAAACTCATACACATAAAGTACGTAAGATAAACTTGAGAAAAAAGCGCGAGATGTAGAAAATTCTTCGTCTCTTTCTGCATCGTTCGGAAACGTAAATCAGTATGTGACGTGGGAACCATTCGTCGTTCTTCTTGGAGTTCTTCTTGATTTTCGGCATCGATTACAGTTCTCGCTAGTATACCGCTAAAATTAATCATCGTTTCCTTTGTCCCGAGACTCCCGAGTGTAGACGCAGACGGTATAAAACTGAGTTGCGGAGGCGAGCTGCAGCAAATGTACTCGCGATAACGTCTGGGACGTCCCTAATAGGCTAGTAAACGTACAGTTGCGAATTAAATAAGTTTTTCTTATTTTAATTGTTCATTCCGACCAAATGTTTTATTTAATAATTAAGTGTAATAATTAAGTTAATATAAAAATTATGTTTCCTCTATGCATATATATATGTAATCTTAAATTAGGCAAATCCATAGTATCCGCAGATAATTGGTAATTATGATTAGTGTTCTAATTTCAATCTCGGAAAAAAGTATATTTAAAAATACTATTGATGTCTTTGCTATTCGAAAATTGAAAAAAAAACGAATTTATTGTACTGTTCTCGGTTTATAATCAATTCGTATATGATCTTTCGGCAAAATGAAGAGTAAAAAAAAAAAAGAAAACTCGACAATTATTTTAAAAATGTACTGCGGATTGAAAATTTACTTCCAGTAGTGTATGTTATAATCAGACACCGAAAATCGTTGCATTTACCCGCCAGTACATGCATTCATATATATAACGTCGAGTGGTACCGCACCGCACCGTGCCATGCGTCTCATGCGCACTTTCCTCCGTAATCGACCCATTCACTGAATGGATCTTTATTATGCTCGCGTTTGTGCATTTTTTTAAAAGAAATATGATAACGGCTCGCTCGATTTTTCGATGCCGCGGCCACTTTCGCCCCGAACTCGACGCAAGGTTATACGTACTTTCATCCGTGAAAGGAAAAAAATGGACGCGCTCAAAAACGCCCAAGTGCCAAAAGAGAGTAATTATACCGCCGAGCGATGCGCACGTGCTGCTACTAATATGTTAATTTATTCCAGCACATTCTTGCACGCAAGAGGCATTATGCGCATATATATATATATATATATATAGGTGCCACACTTCAATTGATGGTGATAATGCAAACGATTACGCGCACTAATTACATTGAATTATATCGTAAATTATTAAACCCTTTTAACGCCAGCCGACATACATATAACAACGTAAACATGATTTATACATATTTTGATAAAACTGAATAAATATTTATAATATTAATTTATACCTGCACCTACATTCATTTGTTTGGTAAATTTGGGCTATCGACGTTACTGTAATAAACAACTCATCGAGAGTCAATTTCACCTATACATTTTTCATGGCTGTCATTGGTAATAAATAAGCACGATTCAACGATTAACTTGTAAATAATTTACTTTGAAAATTGCGGTTCTGATTGGAAAAATACATTTCGTTGTCATGAAGATCAACACACAATATCCTTTTAAACTTTTTTTAAAATATCAAAGTTGTATCAGTACAAGGTTTCGTTTTGCAAAACTTTTAAATCTTGAATTGAATCAATTTACATAAATTGTTCAGTCGTTTTTTAATATGTATATACGTATGAATTTATATGATTGCACGCATGCGCGCGTGTGTGCGCATCGAAAGATATGAAAGTCTGTGAAAATTTCCCCGAAAATTGTGCACATGCGGAAGAGCGATTATCTCTATATATGCGTCAGTGAATATTGTTATCTTATACGAATGAGTAGAAAGTGTTAGAACTATTCGTTTCACTTACTGACATATAACGAAATGACGGCATACCCCAGTGAGTAACTGAACATCAATATGTCATTTCGTTTTCACAAAAGTAGATCGTTAATTCTAAGGCATTGTACGGATTTGTCGATTCTGATCTGGACAAACTATACGTCCATGTACGTGCCAAAAATTGATAAAATTGCCATTTTCCCGTGGAAACGAATACGTTACTGTGAAAATGATCAGGTATCAAAATGTTCTTAGTCGCATTTATATTAGGATTTCTAAAGGAGAATGAATTCGTACGTTATACTATATATGATTTTTAAATTATGCAGTTCTGTGTATCATAAATTTCACAATTTTGCTCCTTTCGTCCGTTTCGTATTTATTATGATTGAATAATGACCTACCGCAAAAACTGTACACCAAGTACTATAAATCTATGAAATGGAGGTGGCTAAAGAATAAGAAGCTTGAAGATTTACAGGTGAGTGCGCGTGAAGGAAATAAATGTCGACGAGTGTTTGTTTCAGAGGGTAACTTTTCCACCGGCCCGATGAAACATGTATATATATATATGTATAGTGGAAGCAATTATCGATACGTGAACCGTTGTCTGCTTTCGAGGGCAGGCAATGCGAGCTTACGCGCCGAAAACAGAGAAAGGCATTCCGATATCAAGGTGGTCCGACCGGTCATTACGTGGGTACCAGGGTGCGAGGTGTGGTCACCTCGGTTACATAAAAAAAAGAAATAAATAAATATTGCTCGTCAAACGAAGCAGGCAATTCGATCCCGCGGATAATGCGCTCAAGGACGTCTGCATTGATTTATGAAAAAATAATAATCCAGCATAATCCCCGCAAATCGGTAATTTGCGCACATTACTTTTATGGCCACGCCCGAAATATAATTATTCAATTATCATATATTATTGGAAAGGGCCTGGACTTCATTTATGACCCATTATGAGCTTCGATCATCGATTGCCAATCATTCCTGTATATTTTTATTCAATTCTCTTTATTACACGAGATGAAAAGTTGTCAGTGTCTTCCATCCAACAATAATTGTAAGCTGTAAATAAATATCTATGCTTTCAATCAATCATTACAAAGGCAACTATTTTAACGATCGTATCTGATTAACGTTCAACAATATGCTATCACCATACGTGCAATTATGACGATAATTCGAATAATAAACTGTAACATAAGTGTGATTTCAACATCCCGCGTACGTCCTTCGAACGTTCCGATTTTTATCAAGGAAGTGGGACTCTTTAGAGGCTCTTTCTGGATCTCGTTTTGTTCATTGCTCATTTCTGTGTTGGTTTTAGATTCTTCTTTTTGGTAGCTTTTGATGTATTTTCGTATCGCGATGACTACAGCATGCGCAGTCAGTATATTAATGTTATTGTTTGACGATCACATCGTGTAACGAATTTTGATGTTAACAGAAACATGTTAACATGTTTGTAGACAGACATTTCTTACTGAACTTCCGACAAATGAATGTCATCTTTTTTAATCGCAAAATGAAGTTTGAGTTCATTCGTCATTTTTCGTTACTTTGTTGTTGAATATATAAACATCCATATATTGAAAACAGCCGTTATTTAAACGTGATTTAAAACGTGAGAAACTGCTAGCAGCGAATCACAGTCTTGATTTAGATTAATAAATTGATGTGCTCTTTGTTGCGATTATCTTTGTTTGGATTAATTCCAAGACAAAATTGAAGGGACCGCAATATTTTAAATAATGAATAAGGAATGGAAATATCCGACCTTACGACAGATATACTACTGAGAGCTATTCACATTATAATATACTATCACGATATTCACACCTCCGATAATAAAATCCGAATTTCGAGCGAAACGACTATATATGCCGTGTGTTGTAAACAATATGTTTAATATGCCACTTCTGTCCTATAGGGCGTAAAATCGATAATTTTGTAGTTTTTTTTTTCTACATGGTTTTGTTTGAAACCTTATTGCGTCAGATTTGTATTTTTTTTTTTTTTTTTAAATAAATGCAACAAAACTTAAAAATAATTTAAGAAGTTTTTTTAGGTGTTTTTGTTTATTATAATTTCATTGATATTATATATATATTATATGTGCCGAGTGAATTACTTCGCCTGACGCAAGGCGGGCGAAGTATTGAATTTACCAACAACAATTTTTCCGATTCTTCAATTTTGGGAATTTTTTGGTGGAAATCTATTTGACCGATTTTTAAAATTGACCACTCATTCTCTTCGTCTATTCCTGGACAA
>JAPYZR010000365.1:18710-116096 GCA_030522945.1 Trichopria nigra | reverse complement strand
ATCCTCAGTTTCGTCTGGAGGCGGGATGTCCAATAATACCCCGAACGCTCATTCTTCAAACATGTCGGCGTATAAATAACACAATGCACATTTCATACAGAACTCGTAGTATGCTTTGAAAGCTTAAAGTTCAAAGAATGTAATACATGTAGTTACCTGACTTGGTACGTCGAAAAACCGTGTTAAAACAATCACACCAACGCGCCAAAAAAAAAATTTGCAAATAACAAAATTCGGACGGCTGTGCGAGGTAACAACGCGCTCAAAATGGTCAACTGCTCTATAGAAAATGATTATGGTAGACGGTAGAGACCCCTAGCGGTAGAAACGGGAAAGATATCGCGATGTCCAACAATACCCCGTGTCCAAGAATACCCCGCCTTCCCCTACATTTATCATTTTGTATTGAAACACGAGAAACTTTCAAAATTTTAGATCGATAATAATGAGTGAGTGATTAGAATACTCGGAAGTGAACCATGGATCAAACAATTAGCAGTTTTTTTTGTAATTAACCGATTAGAAATCGAGAAATATCAGTTTCTCTGAAAAGAAGATTGCAACCTTTATTTTCAGTTAGGATGGACTTAGGTCAAACACATATTATTTATAGATGCAAAAGTCTCACGCAATTTTTAGTGAATAATAATGAGCAAAGCGCCAACATGCTCAGGAGGAAATCAGGAATCCAAAACTTCTTAGCCTTTAGAAACGCAGCATGTGTCTTCGCACCCTGTAAGAGACGAGTGTGAAAAATATGTCTAAGAAGGGGCTAGGAGGTACTGGGGGTGGGTTATGACATTTTACCCGTCGTGACTGAATTTAATATACTTCATCCCACACTGTGATGTAAGGGATGAAAAGTTTTGAAAATTTGTATCGTTACTTATGCAATCCACAGTATTGATGAAACTTTATAAAATAGATGATCACCCATTTATAACTTCCTCCCATTTATAAATAATCACTATAAATTGTAAAAAAAAAAATTAATTTAAAGGGTAACATATTTTAACTTTAATTTGTTATATGTCGACATTAGGAAAGATAAGTTATACTTATGGATTGCATATGTTACAATTATTGTTAGTTGAAATTATATGTATTCGATATTGATATAAGTAATTTAGAAATGCAAGCTTTTTCTTTTTTTTTTTTTTACCTATACTTTGTACATTATTCTTCTTGCACCTGTATTTGAGTATTTTTCAAATATCATTATAGGACAAAACATTATTGATATATAAAATATTGAAAAATAATCTGACATTGTTTAAATATACAGTCACTTATTAGGAATGAAAATTTTAATAGACTCAACTAAACTGAATTCTTGTACCTTAGTAGTTTTGAAACTACATATTTAGCCAATATTAACAAATGTTCATCCGTGTGTAATCGGCTGATAAATGCACAGAGAGAGGAAAGAGGGGGCGAGGGCGACAGAGAGGGAGTAAGAGGGAGGACTTCGAATTCCATAATTGGTCATAAAAGAGCGAAATACGAAGAGGCGTTTTCGAAAGGAAAGAAAATCGACTCCCTAACGACCGTGCGCTCGAGCCTAGTAACGACCGGTCTTAAGAAACGGTGACTCCTCGCTGCCAGGAGCTCATTCGAAATTCACTTGTCTGAGAATTCGGTTTCGATTAGCGTCGCCACTTGACTTCAGATCAAATATCCGTCTGAAAATAAAGCTCGGGAAAAAAGTAACATTTAAACAAATATATTTCTTTTTTCACGTTTAGTGACTTGTTCAAATCTTTTTGTTGGGAATGATTTTTATCCCCTAATATCATACAACAGAGATGATAGAAAAAAAGTTTTCGACGTGAATTATGAAATTTAATAAAAAAGAAAATTAACAAAATTTTATTTATATTTTCCTCGCATGAATTTAGAATGTGATCCGGCGTGCCCTCCAAAATTTCTATTATCAAGTGTTCAGAAATTTGGGCTTTAAAGGGTTAACTCCGACAATGACTTCCAGACCACGGTCGTCAATGGTGACCAGAATTAACCAATTTTGTATATGAACGAGCAATTTTTTTTTAATTTGACTTCCTTCTTCTCATTCAAATAGTAAAATTTTAATTGTTTAATTGGTCATTTTTTTAAATAAACAAGTAATTATTATTTCTTAATTCTCCACCAGAAGTAATTTGCAAGTCTATATATTTACAAATAAGAGTATTCAAAATATATTTTCAAGTATAACCCTTTAAAAAAATTTAAACAACATTTTTTTTTTTTTTTTAATTTTAATTAGCAAATGCTTAATTTTTCATCCAAATAAAGATTATAAAGAGTTTATGAATTATTAAACATTCTATTTGGCAAACGTTTTTACATTAAGTGTGATCGCCATTTCAGCACAAGCCGTCGAATAATCTCTCCGGGTGAAATCTCAGTATTTCATACTTCGGTGCACAGTAAAGACGCTTGCTGAAAACATCATACTCGTTGTAAAAAATCCTCTCCCTCTTGGTGTAGACAATATTTTATACGACAAAGGCATGCAAATACTATGAACTCTCAAGTCGGAAGAGCAAGATTGAAGAAACCGTTTTTGAACGTATTGCGAAACGTCGCGGTATTACAAAAGTTCATGTACACAGGAAAACGAAAGAGGGACTTGTTATAAACATCTACTCTCCCTAATGACACTAGCTTGAAAAGTTCCACGTTTAGTCCACCTCTCAAGGAACAAAATGTGTATTTTTCATACATCTGTTGTACATACAAAATTGTGTACGATTCAAACATAAAATGGCCTATTTTTATATCCGTAAAGCAAAGCTAAGACACTACTTGAACTTTACTTCAAAATTATTAAAATTGTCGTTTTGACCTTTGATGTGTAACATATTTCACGACCCATGGAGTGCAGGCATTTATAGCCCTTATAATGTTTCTAACACGTGTTTTCGATCTATAAAGGTTCCTTTTTTTTAGCACGTCCTAAATTGTTAAATCCAAAATTAATTCATTATGTGATGACAACGAAAATTAATAAAAAATGAATCAGTCGGTTAATATTTTTTAAAATTATAATGTGATGAATTTTATCAAATTTTATTTACGAGTTAATTCTATTTTATTATATTTAACAATTTCCATTTCGCATCGCTATCATATATACGTTTTGAAAAGTTTTCTTTAGTCAAAACTATGAGCCAACTTTTCATTATCTTGAAAGGTAATGAAATATAAATTAATAGTTGGCAGCGATGGTTATATATCTTCTTAAGTATAATTGCTTAATTATTAAATACTTTAAGCCAATTATTAATTTTTTCCATTAAACAAATGAAATTTGTTCGAACGTTTTAAAATATTTTGTTATCTAATCAATTTTTTGTCATTAATGCTATGACTTTTAATGTCGTTTTGAACTTTTATTTTAATTTCAGTTTAATTTTTGTGGGCTTTTGCGTAATGTCTTGATTTATTAACTTTTAGTTTTACATTAATATATAAATATATATAATATACACATTTATATCGATATTACATGTATACAATTTTCTTTAAGAGTTTTAAAGGATTAATAACTATTAATAGATTATAATTAAAAAATCGATGGTAAACAAATAGTCTAAACAAATGGACACCGTAAAATTTATTTATTCTCCGTAAAAATGTGCAGTTACGTATTTATAATATTTAATTAATATTAATCAATTCTTAAATTTTATTTCACTATTTAAGAAATTAGTTAAATGAAATGCAATGTTAACACCAATTAATATCATACATTCTGATTATATTTTGCGTAAATAATATAAGAGTACATAATCGATACACCATTGAAACAAAGCGATTGCTTTTATTGTAGCAACAGCTGTGCCCGTACAGTTAACAAAGAATTTATTAATCTTCTTATACTATCACGAAACTTACAAGTTTAGCTTAGTCTCTTGAAGTTTATTGTAATCTTTCTAAGAGGTTCATGTGCTATAAGGGTATTATATACAAATTATGTATGTGTAGGACATTGGTCAAACTTTCTTATACGATTCCAATTGACGAGAGAGGGTCATTTTAATCCGTAAATAGGGCATTTACCTTCCCTCACTGGTCGTATAAACACTATAATTCTGTATACCCAAGGATTTCTTACATTTGCCGAAAAATACGTTTCGATCCCCTGTAATTGTATAATTCTTCGAAGAGGGTCAACATATCAGATTAGAAAATAGATATTAATTAACAATTAAAAATTAGATTGCAGGTGGTTTTCAAATCATTATTCTAATGTGTAGGCAATATATTTTATTTCAATAATATTCTTGACTTATATAGAGCGTAATAAAACTTGTGCTAAATGTATATATTATGATATAAACTGTGAATTATCACTCGAACATTTAGAGTTAAATTTAATTCAAATCCGATGAGAGGTGGAAATTGAAATCTATAAAATATTCATCCTGCATAAACGGCACGAGGGAAAAAAACCTGTACTTAAAAACTCACTTTTTGTTTTATTCGAGTTACCTTATTTTACTTCAAGAAAAGTGAAATAAACAATTTGCGACCGACCCTGGTACAATCTTGCTTATTGTACAATATTTAACATTTTACATACACATCTGCAGTACATGGCAGATTATAATGAACTAAGTAATAAATAATAAAAAATTATGTAACTCGGGCCGATGTTATTATATACATTATTTTTGACATTTATTTTATTTCCGAATGTAAATTTGATCCACTTGACGACTATTTTTAATTTTTACTAATTATCATTAAATTCTCAAATAATTCTATAACGTGGAAATAACGTAAAATAAATAATTAAATTTCTTCGAAATATACTATACATCATGTACGAGAAACATTCATTTATTTCATACTTTTTAAACTTCTAAAGTACAAAGAATGCATCAAATAGTCAGGTTTCATTGAATTACATTAAATTCGTGATTTGTATACTGCAATATTGAAGACAGGATGCGGTTTTTATGTTTCAGATCAATACCTGACAAGCTGTGCGTCCCACCAGCAAAGACGATCTTAGTGAGATGCGCAACAGAAGTCACTTCATCGCTGCTTTCTTTCCTAAATCTTATAGAGCTCGGACGGACTTAAAATGTGATTTTATAATATTGAATAAATTTTGTATTAAATAATTAAATATTATATAAAACAAATATTATCATAATGTATTTTATATATAATTGTACATTATCAATACATTTACATATTTTTTAAACAATTCCTTCTATGTATATAAAAGAGTTATGCTTGCGATACTGTCCAAAGCTTTTTTCATTGATTATCGTGGAAAAAGGCACATTAGGAAATTTTTGTAATAATTTTTGAAATACAAAACATTTATTTATTAAAAAATTAAATATTTCGTTAGCAATGGTAATTTCGATTTTCGCGAAAAATATTTCAGCAAAATTTAAAAATTGTAAAACTGTTTCCCAACGTAACATTCATATCAGGTATTTATTACTGACAAATAATGTGCACGAATTATTTTTTATCAATATTGTCATTTATTCAACGAGTTTAGATTTTCTTATAAATTATGATATTTTCAAAATTGGTATTGTTCTCTTACATACATTTCAAAACATGTAATAAAAGATTCAATTCGATTAAAAAATAAAGGATGAGAGTTTTTTTTTCAGAAAACACGACGAATTTAAAAAAAAAGTGCACTAAATCGAGAGTGTTATACAAATTTTTTGCAAACAATCTTAATGTATCCATATTATTGTCTTTCTCTAAACTCTTATAAAACTTGATGAAAAATTCTTTAAAAAATATTGAATACTAATTTTTGTACATCTTGAGAATATATTAAATATTGACATTTTTTTGATTCTCCGTATAAGACTGATCAAGATCATTATTATCTTGGAATTCGCCCAAAGGACTAAGGGAATATTCGTCATAAAACATTTGATGAAGTCTATAGGCATATATAGATATAATGAAGAAGGGTGTTACTACATGTCTTCAGGCTCGCTGAACATTCCCCGCAGTCAGTTTTACCATTTTCCGCATCATGAACGAAATCCTGCCAGTTGGAAAACGTTTTTTTATCAGAATTTTCTCGATTCACTGTTATGAACTATTCAATTTGTTTTCAGGCAAAATAAATCGGACTTGCATTCTTAGATTATTTAGATTTTCAAAAGGAAGAATAATAGAATAAAAAAGAATAAAGAAATGAGGATGAGGATCTTGACTGGCCGTATTGTTTTCAGTTTGGAGACCGAGCAATAATCAGTGCTCTGATACATTTTAATTATTATCTAGATAGTGCTTTTAGTTCGGGTAATTATCGGGGGTGATCGGATAAAATTATCTTTCTACATCAGTTGCATGAAATAATCTGTTGCAGTAAATTCTCGGTATTCGTGCGTAAATCGGCGCATGCGACTGTTTTAAAATTTTACAAAGTATTATGCCAGTGATGAGTTTTTAAATCAAACATTTGCATATCTTATTAGCATTTATATGTCTAAAACCACAACATGTTTAAAAAAACTTGGTATTCTTTTATTAATTGTTGCACTGGAAATAAATAGATTTATGGTTCATCCCTAGTAGAAAATAAGACTAGTTTATCTGCATTTTTTCTAGACTCCATTACTTTTAACATAGACACCAGAAAAATTGGGCAGAAAATGGTGTCATTTTCTACTAGGGATGTAATTAAATTACGTAACAGCAGGTAGTAGTATTTTTAAATAGTTAGTATTTTATTACGAGAATTATATGAATCTACTTATTTTTAATGTCTTAAACTTATTTAAAAAATATCATATTAATATCGTAGATAGGGTCTATTAAATATTATAATTCGGTCGAGAAATATAGGTTTAAAAAATAAGTTGTCAATACGCTTACAAATTTTTGAATACTATGAATTAAATACCGTCTTTACCATCATTGACGCAATTGCAGCACGTAAAGGAGGTATTAAAAATAGCAATGATGTAGCTAAGCAGACATTGTTTCATTGTTTTCTATTTGCTATTTCCCATTAATATGAAAGCTGATATTACAGAAATTTTATTCATAATAACCACATTTCGGCTTAAACCTTTTTCAAAATTATTGGTACAAATAATAGTCGTATAAAATATACCACTTTTGAAATTATTTGTCAATAAAATATCATTTATTTTACAATCTTTAACAATATTTCGTTGTTATGAAGACTGAAATGAATGAATGTAAATTATACTTAATACACTATTAACGGTGATACGTTACCAAGAAAATGTTTTAAATTCATTCGTACAAAAGTCCATAGAAAATATATGATCGTCCATATTTTTGCAGACTCTATATATTGTAGTCAAGGTGTCGAAGTTTGGCTATTTTTAAAGCAAATCCATTTCATTCGACAATATGAAAATCATGACTTTTGATATGAGCATGAAAACAATGCTACACATACAGTTGAAAGCTTTAGAAATTTTTCTGTTAGTTGGCGATTTCTATACATTTTAAAAGTATCCTTGCGCATCAACTTCAGTTTTACGACGAAATAAATCACCCAGTTTGAACGGAGAGATAACTTTGGCATTTTGAACATTTTCAAATATTCTCATATTAGAAATATTCTACCGATAATTACTTGTAATGCTATAATAATTAAAATACTGTCCATTTTAATACAATTTAAAAAAATTAATTGTCTACAAAATTGACCTGGAATGAAAGAATTTAATTGACAGAGAAAAAAATGAACCACCTTCCTTTTTCCTTATGTAAATAATGGGTGCGTAATTAAAATCTATAAATCTATATGAATTGGTAGGACATTCTCTGTACACACATTAGAATAATCAATGTGTGAAATGTACGTATTGTTTGTTGATTAACTTGCAAGGTAAGCGAAGAGTCGGTGTGTAATCACTTAATTCGTCCACTTAAAATGACACATTGCTAAAAGAAAAAATGTTAATTTGATGTCAGTTAAACATATCATGCTTCAAAACCAAAAGAAAGTGCATTACGCACTTCAACGTCAAAAATAATTTTAAAATATGTTCAAACATTTTTCGATACATCGCAAAATTTCATTTTCCGAGAGATGATGTAAAGTAATTCGAACATTAAAGGGAACATAAGAATAATAAACTACAACTTATTGGTTTGAAATACAAAATTGAACAAGACGTACGTATTCACTGTAAATGACATTTATTCGAATTTTAATGAAATTATGTCACCTTCTTATTATTTACATTTATATTTCTCGATGAATTTCTAAAGTATATATAGTTCATAGTATTATGAACCATCGATAACAATTATCAAACCTACACATGATTATCTCATGTTAAAAAAGCAGTTACTTTTACGGTTTTAAATTTTAGAAGACGAGAAGTAAATTTTGCCTGACTTTAATTGCATCAGGTATGCAAATATTATTTTAACATATAATCTCCGTGCGGACAATAGTCCTATAAAAATAACGAACTGGCATG
This sequence comes from Trichopria nigra, assembly GCA_030522945.1. NCBI lineage: Eukaryota > Metazoa > Arthropoda > Insecta > Hymenoptera > Diapriidae > Trichopria > Trichopria nigra. The sequence goes on along the minus strand of JAPYZR010000365.1, from coordinate 107,631 downwards.
CGCAATTCAGTTCTATTTTATGGATTTCACAGAATCAATCTATGAATACTCCGCAGAAATTGTAAAATTCACATAATATTTAGATTTCTTATAGATTTCACGGAATATTATATTAATTTCTAACGTAATTGAATCACGCATTTATGTATTGTATTTTTACATGTACATTTATGCTCAATTTACACATGTATTTATTTATATATTTATTCAAATTTTAAATACAAATTTAATTTTTTAATCTCATTCAGAATATAAGTTGTTGAGATAAATAACCGTATTACCGTATGCATAAAATTAATGCAAAATGACAGGTACAAAAATTCGGATTTAGAAAATGCGAATATTTTATTAATAAATAGAGAAATCTATTCGTAGCCGGTTCGTCAATTCATATCTTAACGTAACAAATAACTTATGAATATCGATAACCCCATGAATGAACACCTGCATCCTTCAAAGGGATTTCTGTAATCTCCCTACATATATCGTATTCAGCATAGGAATTTTTAAATTCTCTATTTTCAACTTGTAAAAAGCAGCGATATATTCGCCATAAATTCCCAAAAAAAATAATCCACCTATCGTCCTCGTCGATTGCGCTAAGTACACCGCCTCTTAACAGTTTATGAATAGTTCTATGAGGGGTCTGGTCTATTGCGGTTATATTAAGAGTCCTTAGGCACAACAAAACCAAATGTATATCTTGTTATCTGGAATCCACAGAATTACAATTTCCTACGCAAGCAGCAAATCAGGTCGAAATTACGTCTTTTCGACCTGCCATCAATTAATGGAAGGTCGAAAAGAGCTGATTTGCTGCTTGGGTACATGTTGTATGCTGCGTTTTTAAAGATTTCATCTGCAATGGATTATAAACTGAGCTTTAACCAATTAGTCTAAAATCGATACCAAAAATATTTACGCACATTTCAAATCTTACAGATGATTAAACATTGCGGTAGTCTGTTAAATTTCAAATAAATTCCCTTTAAGAAAATTGATCACGACGCGAATAGTTTGAATAGAGAACAAATCGAGTAAAAGAATCCGAATGACTAAACGCTTATTATTAAAATTAATCGAATTAAATCAAATTTCCATATGTTAATGATCTACTGGTTTGAAATTAAATTAGGAATGATGAACAGAAATATATATTATTTGTAAAATTTATTAATTAAATGTATATTATTAAAAAAATGTAAAACGTGTCTCAAGTGCATTTTCAGCGTATTGTATTGTACAGATTGTCGTGAAGAAACGACTAAAATTGATAATAATTTCATTTAATCGAAAATTAATTTTTTTACAGTTTTTGTATACCTTTTCAATGCACCGAAACATATTTACCGAGTTAGAAATAAAACATAACAAATCATGGCAGTTCCGTACTGAATGGTAAATATATGTTGCTTACGACCTGAATAAAGAAACGCTTTACTCTATTTTTATATTCTATCGGTGGAAAATTTTTCGTTGACAAGTGTAGTACTTCATCAAGGGAAGAAGCCATTTTAATAATGTAAATAATTCTAAATAATCCGCGATATTTACAAATAATAAGATAAGTTATTCATTACATTAAAATAATTCCATTGTTTACTGTTCCACTATTCCGATTATACGTTTGAAGTTAATTGAAAAATACGCGTTTAAATTATGATGTTTATTTTAAACGTATTCAATTTAAACATAGATTTCCTCATGTCCACTTCTCTGATGTACTCCCCGAGTTGCCGTAAGTGATGTGTTTATTTGATAGAGTTCAGGTGTGCGATTTCAATTTATTTGAGATGTGTTATTTATGAAAATTATGAATGATAATTATAAAAATGAAATATTGTATTATAAACAAATTATTATTTCAATTTCATATGTTCATACTAAAGTATAGAAAATTTTCAACAGATCATTGAAAAGATATGGAATTTTTCTGTATATTGTTTTGGTTAATTTACAGTAAGGTTTCCTTACATTGCAACTATATTGTTATCAATAAGATATTTTCCATGCCATCGTAAAGATATATTTTAGTAGCCGTATGGCATTTTATTAATCTAAATATTAACTTATTAGTTTTCATAAGAAATTTGCACGGGACGCAAATGAGTTTCGCAGAAGTTAATGAATCTTAACGTAACTCCTTTGAAATAAAGCGATATAATTCAAATAAAAAACATAAAATCACTCTTTGTATTTGTTTACATTTTAATAACATTAGATCATTTACTTTAGAGTTATTATTCATTTATTTTTTATGTTTTTGAAAATATTTTATAACTCGCTATTAATTAGAATTGTTTTAACCCCAAGTGGAAATACTACTATTTGGAGAAGACTTGGAACTTTATTAAGATAAATTTATTTTCTCCTATTTCAATTTTTCTACTGTCATTTTTTATAGTATTTCATAATTTCAATTTAGTATAATATGTCACGTTGAAAAGTATTTTTTACTCTGTAAAATTCAGAAGTAATGCACGAATAAAAAAATTAAATTGTCCCATACCTCAGGTTTGATCGAAGTATTGGATTTGGTCATTCGTAAAAAAATGACCATATGTTTTTCATCAAATGTACATATTTCACATCAAAATGGACCTACAAATGGAATAAAAAACATACGTTTACTACGCGCTGTAGATCGCACGAACGAAAATAGATATCAAAAATGCGTGTGGACTATATAGTTGTAATTTGGCTCAAATTAGGTCTAATTAATATTTGAGATATATTCTTTGAAACACAAACTTTTATTAGAATTAAATTATTATTGTAAATTATTATTGTAATATAAATGACAGCTTGAACAAATATATGTGAAGTAGTTTACAAATATAAATGATATTCTGACAATATTACATTTAAGATTGTTTCTGAAGTAAATCAAATAATATTAGTTAAAAATGGTTTTCATTTTTTGGAAAAAAGAAATAATTCTCGCGTTTTTTTAAACTTAATTTTAAAAATTTAAGCAATCTGACATTTATTCATTAGTCATTATTTTTCATCGCAGAAATTCCTTCACCAGAAACCCTAACAAGATAATAGGTATTGTTTAGAGAAGATGCTTGTTTATTATTGAAAAATAGTGAACAATAAATATCGACATTTCTAATTCTCAATGTTTGGATTAAAATGTCCAGTTTCCCGATTTTCGAAGTTTGACGCTTCCCATTAGAAAATAATCGTGTATATATAGATAAACGAATAAATCTTAAACACATTATCGTTGAGGTGCATAATGATGCATAAATTGTTTTCACTCCGGTTATTTATGTAACATAATATTGTTTACTATACTTTCTAAATTTCATAGAGTGGTTGGCTTTATGTGACATCAATTTACCGATACGAAAAGGTTAAATTGTAAAATGTTTCAAATCGTCAATCTATTCGAATGAAATTCGATGAAGGAATTTGCGGAATACGCATACATGCATACACACATACAAGAGTATACGAGTATATGCATAGAATCTAATTTCTCGGACTTATTTAGGTGACTTGTAACTTTGTAAAAAATAAACATAATCGATTTATCGGGTTTGTTACACGTTTCGCATAAACATTTTTTTCAACATTTTATTAATAAATATTTAATAACATAATGTACAGATACAAAATTTTACTGAATTAACTCAATTAAATTATTGTTGAAAGCAATCAATGCGATCCACTAAGAGCATGCATTCGTTTATCCGAGGATCGTTCATTTTTGGACTTGTCTCAATGAGAAATTTTTAAACATGTAAGCTGACTTATGTATTAAGAAAAATAAAAAAAATATTTCATCGCATTTCTGTGTTGAACATTTTTTCTTGAAACTACATTTAAAAACGGTGCTACGAGTATCTTCAGAACCAACGTGCCAAATCGCTTTACATTTCAAATGTAGCTTCATTATACTAATGTTCGTCATTTGACGTCAGTTTAAAGAAAAAAAATATTTTTTTTTCTTTAAATTTATTTCAATGCATTTTTCTTGATCAGATATTAAAAAATATATTAATATTATTTTATTTCATGTAAAAAAATAAACGAACTAAAATTCTAAATAACTTTTTTTGAGATTGGTTTTTATATGGCCACATCTACACATCTCGATGTACAAATATTTTCATCAAATCTGCCAATTGGATATAAATAAAATTGTTACCCTTGTTATAATAATTTGCATTTGAAACGAAAAGATGCATTGCACGGAAAATATACAAAAGTAGTAAAATAAAATCTATGGGCTCCCTAATTTTTCCTTGAACTAACGTATTACAATTCAAGAAATTGGAAGAATAGGCTAACTATCAAAACTCTCTTTATATTTCGTTATCTCATATTCGAGCATGTGCTCCACCAAATCTCACTCGGCATATAAAATGCTAATTTATATTGGGAGTCTCATTATGCGCGCTGATTACGGACATACCAACGGCATATACAGTAATTACATATACATTAACATCGTCGAAGTCTCCTGCAAAATTCAACCGATCCGACGCATCACTGCATAGATCGAGATTTTTCAAAGTCGTGCATTTATTGGGTACATTGGCGTCTAATTATGATTCTAATAGATCGCCTTATCGACTATCGATTATTCGCGACTCGCTTAGGCCCCTCTTTCGCGGGGCACCCACAACGCCGCGAGTTATAAAAGGCCTGACGGGTACGCGGGCAAGGCAGTTCGGTGGTGGTTCATCGGCTAGAACACTCCACTTATCGTTAAAAGTAAGTGACCAAGGATTTACGCAACGAGTGCCAATATTTCACGAACAACGGGCCTTCATCTTAACCTTTTCAACTCGCGACAATACGTGAATTTCTATCGATACCAGGATTGTTTGGATCGCGAGAGTTGCAACCAAGAAAACAACGAGATTTATATTTTTCTCACCCTTCATTAAATTGTGGTGGCAAATTTCGATTTTATCGATAGTGAAAGTTGTGAATTTTTAGAATTGGTCCGACCATCATTCGTTTAGTTTATTTGGTTTGCTTCTGAAGGATAAATACATTTTTTTATTATAGTTCAATTTAATAACTGTAAATATATTTTCTTGAATTTTGATAATCTTATTTAATAAACTGTTCACACACGCGCACGTACGGTTTTTAAATGTTATTTGTTAATATAAATTGAATTACGAATAGCGATCATGGTTCCAATATCTATAGATATTACAGGGCGGTCTATCAAATCGTAATATTTTCGAATTACTTTTTAAGTTTCTTTTTTTTTGAAATCCAATAAATTCACTTCAACATTTAATTTCAAAGCAACTAAATACGATAAAAAGCAATTCTCGTGGAGTAACCGCAAAAATCTTGTAAAATAATGAAAAAAGAAATCAACAATACCAAATGTAATAAGGTGAAATTTAAAAATGAAAACAAATTGATTTTCAGAAAATAAGGAAGAATGTCCGCAGCAGGACCTGAAATGGTCACCGGAACGGTTGCGGCCGCGGCCGCAACCGGAATGTCACCGACGGTTGTTTTCTTCAGCCTCCTCATCCCCGCACTCGTTTTATATTACATTTACTTCAGAGTTTCTCGCCGACACATGCTCGAACTCGCTGAAAAAATCCCAGGACCCAAAGGAGTACCATTTTTTGGGAACGCATTGGAATTTGTTGGAAGCCCAGATAGTAAGTACTGATTGTCACACTTCATTATTTTTATAAGTCCAAAATCCATAGCTCAATTTTTTGAATTGAAAATAAATATTTCCTTTTTTTAATATTTTCATTAAAATAATTCTTTTTTTAATTGTTGATGGCTGATTTATTTAATATCCAGTTGAATCCATTTGAACCAAATTTAAAAGTCTTAATTTCATTGGTCCTTTCATTTCACGCATGACAAATAAAAAAGAGGCCTAAGCACGTCATTACTAATTAAAAAAAAATCATTATTTATATTACACGTAAAAAATATAATTGACAATTATGATATTTTACAGCAATTTTCAAAACCGTCTACGAAAGGTCCTTTGAGTTCGACCAAGTCATTAAGCTTTGGTTCGGCCCCAAATTGGCAGTCTTTTTGATAGATCCGCGCGACGTAGAAGTCATCCTTTCAAGTCACGTATACATCGACAAATCGGCCGAGTACAGGTTCTTCAAACCATGGCTTGGAAATGGACTTCTGATTTCTACTGGCAAGTGAATATAATGATATTAATTTATTATTTTTAAGTAATAAGTATAACTTTTATTTATTCGAAACAAAAGGGAATGATTTTTGTTTAATCATTCTTTATTGAACGTTTTAATTAGTTTACTATAATAACATAGGTCATTAATTTGTTATAAATAAATCATTAAGAGGACGAAAATAAATAATTAATTTAATAAATGTGAAATGTCATATAACAATTTGATCTATGTAGTTTATGGCCATTTTTCCTATGCTCCATTACTTTCACTAGATAGAGGCTAGAAAAAATGGGTAGAAACTGACATCAAGTTCTACTAGGAAATACGCGATTTTCATGAAAATTAATCTTTTATTTGTAAACTAAAATCATTATATTAATTCTTTATAGTTTTAAATTATGATATTAAATTACTATAACTCGGTTATATATAACCATTATTAATTTCATATTTCTTTAAGATCGAAAAAATATTTTAAATTTGTCAATTTTACTGTGTTTAGATACACATATAGATACTATAATATTTTAATCCATATTAATTAATTTTGAAATTGTATTTAGTTTAATTTAAATAATAAAATAATTACGAATATTATAATTTTAAATTTTATTTTTTATTTGATCATTTACATAGATTAAAATTTAATAGAATTTTAATCATGAATTTTACATTTTAATAACAATAATTTAATAAATTTTTATTTTTTATTTTTATATTTTAAAAAAAATAAATATTTTATTTTTGATTTTATTATTAATTTTTTTTTTTTTTTTTTTTTTTTTTTTTTTTTTTTTTTTTTTGTGAATTATGTGTAATCTTGAATGATGAGAATTGGAAATGATATCTTACTCGTTTATTTTGTAATCAAATTAACTCTTAAAAAAGATAAGCTCAATATAAAATTTAAAATCCAAGTTTTTTAAAAATTCCCTATGTTTTCTTATTTTATATAAAAATATTATTATAGTAACAAGTAAATAAAAACAAGCAGTCATTTTAATTATTTTGACATTTTTACTATTGATAGAATCAAGTGATAACCAATTGAACTTATTAATAAAAATGATGAAAAATTGTTAAAGAAATCTTTTTTTATAACTAATAAATAGACCAGTTGAGCAAATAAGATAACAAAAATTTATAAATATTTGAAGCTGGCATTTCAAGCAAGGCCTAATCGGTTTTATGCCTCGTTTAAAAATTTTATTTCATTTATTATTCAGGGTGTGAGCATTAAATGGATTAATTATAATTGATCAGTATTCGGGAATTACGCGAAACTGTTATCTTAGAAAAATCGTGACTTATTACGCGTTGGGGCACGTAATAAGGTGGAAATTACCGTCACTAGGAAATGTCTAGGCAAGCACAAATCGAGCAAGTAAACGTCGTCCCGATAGGAGGTGCGGACTTAAGCTTCGTATATTTGTCTCGCTTTCTTATTTTGTCGCCCGCATTTCCTTCGTTTATCGGATGACGACGAGACGTGGTGCTAAAGCAGCGGTATGTGTCTCGGGAGTGAAATGCGACGGGTCCACGAGAGGCAGAACAGGAAGGAAACTCGTCACTTGCTTTCTCCCCGGGACCCGTCGCACACGTTTCCACGGACACGTAACTCATTACGTTTCGTCGCCTACCCGGGTTTAATCGAACTGGGGTTGGGTAATCGTTCGGAAAACTCGTAAAAATCTATTGGAAAAAATCCCTGATAGGCTGGCAAAAATGATGGTGTTAATCAATTTTTGTCGGTAGTATTACTATTTTCATTGATCGCTTTTATTATTAGAAATACTATTCTACTATCGACGTACTATTTGGGCAATTTCGGTATATTTCAGGATGTATAATTGAAACTATCATCGTATAAAATCGATTATTGTTGTCTTGCTCTACTAGGCAAGTTTTGTGGCCTCTGCCCATGACCGAATTAGAATAGACCTAGTCGAGACTTGCAGTCCAGATTTGCAAAATGCAACCAACCTGATGGGATCCTAGTGCATCCGAATGTGATGCAATCACATATCAATCGCTGACAACCCAATAAGCGTAGCAGCGTTAGAATTTTAAAAATATAGCATTGAGCATAATGGGGAAGCATTGGACAGGCCACGACTGACTTCAGATCGTGTCTTGTTTAATCATGTTGAAAATCGACCTTGACCTGTTTTATTCCATAATAATGCGACCTAACAAGACATATAATTATATCATGTTAGATATCACCCTGTAAATGTTCGAAAAATCCATGAAATCGAAATGCCAAAGAAAACCTTTTCAGAATATTGAACTTCATGAATTACTTATACAATACCATGTTTTTACCCTCGTTACATTTGAAATATATAATTATGTAAATATGTGTAGTTATTTCCATAACATTTCTGGTAAATAATTTTCTACTTTTTTATGTAAAATATTTTACGCATTTAAGGAAACTCGTATATCAGCGTATAATCGAGTTTGAACAATATAATTGAGAAAATTGCATTTCAGGTCAGAAATGGCGAGCCCACCGAAAACTCATTGCTCCAACTTTCCATCTGAATGTACTTAAGAGCTTCATCGATCTCTTTAATGCCAATTCTCGAGCGGTCGTTGAAAGGATGCGCAAAGAAGGCGAGAAGGAATTCGATTGTCACGAATACATGTCCGAGTGTACCGTGGAAATTCTTCTTGAAACTGCCATGGGAGTATCGAAATCCCTTCAGGGTGGGGACAAGAGTGGATTCGAATACGCAATGGCAGTCATGAAGTTAGTTGAAAATTCAGAATTTATTCTAATCTAAAAAAAGGAGTTTTTAAATTTCAAAACTTTTTTTAGAAATTCAGATATACCATCGTTCATTGAGACAGTCTTTTTCTAAAAAACTTCGAACAAAACTTCGAAAATAAAAAAAATGAAAACGTACATGAATAAATTTAAAATTTATTCTATAAATATAAAATGCTTTTGTTTGGCAAACATTTATGAAAATCAGTCATGTGCGTTTTTTCTGAAAAAAAAATTCTTGGTCTTGAGTTGATAAAGCTTAATTTATCTCTAAAGGATGTGCGACATTCTTCACTTGCGCCACACGAAAGTTTGGCTTAGACCGGATTGGCTATTCAGTCTCTCAAAATACGGAAAGGATCAAATTCGCCTCTTAGAAATTATTCATGGACTCACGAAGAAAGTTATTCACAAAAAGAAGGAAGACTTCAAAGCTGGCAAGCGTAATCTCATCGAAGCTAAACCTGAAACCAAGGTAAGGGGCTGATCATGTATTATGTAACACAATCGGGGGTGTTCCAAGTTCACTGGAAAGAATTTTTCAAATGCAAATAAATAATTTTTTTTTATTTATACACTTATTTATGGGGATATTATTTTAAACAAAGAAATAAAATATACATAAAAGTATATAATATATGTATGAAACACATAATATTATATAGATATAATAAAGACCCTTACGTAAGATGTAAGGAATCCCTAAAGAACACGTTTTCTATATATATACTTGCGATGTACATGTATATATGTATATAACACATACCTATTGTAGGAAAGGATGTACAAAATGCATGAGTGTAGTTGATACGTGACTCGATTCAAGAAGAGATTATCGATTCGGTGACTGTACACTTTAAACTTGTTGGCGTGAAACTAAGCCAATTGAATTGTCAGTTTTTTCAGAAAATGTTGTACCGATGAAATTTCTACAGTATATACTGAATCAGTCCTGTAATCCAACTAGATTGATATTTAGTTCGTGAAATTTATAAAATTGGAATTCTTAGATAATAATGGAAATAAAATGACAATTCGAGGAAGCCATTGAAGGTGTACTTAAAGTCACGTCGAAAACGATCGTAATTTATTTTCATAAATTTGCAATTACTACACTAATTTACACTAATTTAAGTAACGAAAGCATTTTCAGAAATTCACATGTTGCAAGATGCGAATAACATTTTTTTAAATTTATGTAAGACTAGCGATCCATGATCAGCAATAAAGCTGCTTTCTATTGTTTCGACTTGAAATTTTCACAAGATGAATCATGTGTCGTGTATTTTTTGAATAATGCATCATTGAAATGTTTCAATTGTCACATAACAATGACGTATAAGGTCAATAATGATATTAATGCTTTTTTTTATTTGAATCGATAATTTTAATTTTGTACCAAGTTGAAAATACATAGTTAAATCATGAAGAATCTATTTTTTCCTGATTTAGTTTTATTGCTATTTTACTTTAAATATTTTACATCAGACTTCACTTTAAAAATTCGAAAATCGAAAAATGCATTTATGAAAGTTTTTACGTTTTTATTTTCATCATTTATATTATATTATTATATTATATTATATTATATTATTTGATAGTTATATAAATTTTAGTGTGAAAAACAAACAATATTTACAGAACACCACCGTCGTTGAAGGACTTTCGTTCGGCCAGTCAGCTGGATTGAAAGACGATTTGGATGCCGAAGATAACGATGTTGGAGAAAAGAAGAGGTTGGCTTTCTTGGATCTCTTAATGGAAGCTGGACAAAATGGAGTAGTTCTCACCGACAGCGAAGTAAAGGAGCAGGTTGACACGATTATGTTTGAAGTAAGAACAAATTTTATTTCATCGCAATAGGTACATTTAATCATAGAGCAATTATATTAAATTCAGGGTAGATCATTTTTTTTAAATACCAAAACTAATACGTTTATATTTACTTATATATATTCGATTGATCAGTAAAATAATATTTTACCAATAATGCAATATAGTTAATATTGATGTAACTTGAAAGGGACACGATACGACTGCTGCTGGATCCAGCTTCTTCTTGTCGATGATGGGATGCCATCCAGAAATCCAAGAAAAGGTTATTGAAGAATTGGACACCATTTTCGGTGACAGCGACCGACCGGCAACTTTCCAAGACACATTGGAAATGAAATATCTTGAACGATGCTTGATGGAGACCCTCCGAATGTATCCACCAGTACCAATTATCGCTCGTGAAATCAAAACAGACTTGAAACTTGGTAAGTTTTCTTTTTTTTTTAAGTAATAAAGTACGTAAGACGCAATGTAACAACTTTTAAGTAGGTATACTGTTAGAATACAAGTCGTTCCATAAAAATTAATTCAGTTTTGAATCCAGTAACAATGCATTGCTATGTCCTTAAAGTACAGTTCCTCTTTAAAATGAAGGGCATGACTTTTTAACTTCGTTGATGAGATTTAACTTAATGCGAGGGTGGCTCTCCGCATTACGGGCTTTCTAAAGCTTTTAAATTAGGAATGACACTTTCTGATCTAAAAATATAAATTGAATAAAATATATTTAGTGTATATATTTTTAATTGTGCGCGTACTCTTTATTTTTTTTACTGCACATTGTCTTAAAATTAATTGTAACAAATGAGCTCAAAATCGGGGAAAATATTTCGTTCTTTTTTAAATACGACATGGTCGAATGATACAAATTAAAAAATTATTATTATTGAAAATGTTACAAAGTATTTTTTTTTTTTTTTTTTTTTACTTTTTAGATTAGGAATTGATCATACCGTTGAAATAAATACGGTATATACAGGGTTATTATTTTCGAGCGAAAGATTAGTTATAAACGGAAGTGTCCGTTTTTAAGAAAAGTAATAATTATGCCTATACCTTAAAGTCATAAAAATATCATTGAAGTAAATGTAGAGTATAGTATAGACATTGAAAACATAGATTTTTATAATACATTATTAAAAAAAAAGAAAAAAAAATAATAATAATAATTAAATGATTTTGTCGAAAACCACAAATTTGTTATTGCTGAGATTTTTTCAGCTATGCTTCAGATGGAAGAATGATTTATTGCAATGCCAATGATAGTTTTAGCGCACATTATTTAATAATTTTTAGCGAATAGCTATAAATCAAAAACTGACATTCAACTAATTCCATATATATATCTCCATCAAATGGTCGTAACAAATTTGCTACCAGCTCCTATTATAGCGAAGAAAAATATATTAATCGACAAAAAAGATGTGGCATATGTACATGCGTCAGTATATGCCAGAGAGGGGTTCAGATATATATTAGTGGATAAAATGTTGCAGTCGCGTGGCTTGCACGGTGACAGGTTTTCACTGGCCGCGGACATAAATCGTATATCTCACCCTACACTAAAAAATTAAGAATTGAGCATTAAAATAAAACTTCATGCTTTATCTTTAATGCGATATTAATATCATGTTAAAAATAAACCTGGTTTTTTAAAACGTTAACGACAATTATTGACTATTCATATATAATTGTCTATATATATGTAATGAATATTATAGGAATATGACAATTATATGATTATTATTATCTTAATTCATAGCAGGACTATAAAAATATTTTCAATGAAAGTAAATATATAACGCAGTCTATCGTTGCAACCGTTTAGTTAACAAATCCGTATTACATATTATGATGATATATATCATGTATAGATATAATATTATCACTGTATATAAAAATACCTTCCACGTCGCTAATTATTTATGTAAGAAAAAATGTGGCATGACGTGGGCCAGGTCAAAAGAGCTACTCCATCAGGCGAATGTAAATTGCCCATTGTTTTCACGAACGTACCTAATTTGAATTTTTAAATAGAATCGCACGCGTCATTTGCTCATATTGTATTTTTCTTTTCTTTTTTTATAGACTCGTGTTTTCGATTTTTTCACTTATTCGTTAGCGAATTTTTCAGTAAACCACGAATAAATTCACATAGATAACTTCAACAATTAATCGAAACACCGAATAAAGTAAATACTTTTTCTTTTCGTTAAACTTGTTCAAAAATCCACTGCTATAAAAAATAACTTTAATAAATATACAAACTTGGAATAGTCATTTTTATAACAATATATTCTAAAAAGTTAACTTTAGTCGTAATACTAAGTAAAATAACGGTTTGTTGTATATTCACAGCCGTGTAAATAACGATTACAAATGTGATAAGTAAATTGGGAAGGGTGAGGGCTGATGATGAAAAGACGATCTTTCTCATTGCATTTGTTCAAAATCCACCCTAACGTAGACCACTGGCACATACTTAGAAAACAGACGCAGAAGGGCAGCGGTAATTAAAATAAGAAAAAAATATAAATAATAAACCAACTCCTTCTCTGCCACCTCCTGTACAAAGCAAAGCAAGCACAATTCAGATCTGGAACATTATGAATACCAAAATCTGTTGAAAAAACAACTCTGATATACGTGCGTAGCCATGAATCTCATTACTTGATTATTTTTTAATGAAATGTTTTATTATTTGACAATGTCACAATACAATTACAAATTACTTTTATTTTCGTATATATATTTATGCAAATTGTGACTAGAAGTCTGACAGCGGAAAACACCGTTTGAAATATTGCATTAGTGCTGATATTTAATCAAACGGGGGAACCCTTTTTGTTAGAAACCTTCATTATTGATTTGTGATTGTTGGCGGGCGTTCGAATACAAGCGCGTTAATATATCTATATACAGTGTCGACGGGGCTAAAAGGGTTGAAGTAACTACTCCGTATTTTCATGTGCTTCTCATCTCATTGAGCTGCATTGTTTGCTTTCTACCGTGGGCGCTTGTTCGCGCCATCATTTTTAACTGCTAATTTAATCTAATGGTCGCTATATTCATCAGGCATTTCGTTTAAAATTTAAAATTTAAATTCCTTTTGTCTTAAAAAGTTGTCGCTCCTTTAGTGGTATTAAGAGTAGGTGTACAGTTAACGAGGGCTTCCGTAAATTCGTGCAACAAAAAATTTACTTTCATTTTCACAAAATTTATGGACCGATCTTCTATCATTTATAACACCGGCATTCGGCGAGCAATGCAATTCTGACAAGAGAATTATACGGCTTTTTTACAGTGCAGTATTTAGAAAGTTTATATATAATTAATTATTTTATTAATCGTATGTGCAGTTTTTGTTGAAATGAGAAAATGGAATAAAATTATTTTTAACGATACATACAGTATTGTTTTAATTTTTTTAAAAACATGTATTCAATAAGTTTGCGAATATTTTTATTGAGAACATGAAAAATGGTCATCGGGGATAATATTTACATAAAGAATTGCAATTTTTTATTGATTAAAGAGAGATTATCGTTTCTATTACAAGAATTTTGAAATGGAAATATCGTTAATTTGATAACTTATATTAAATAACGTATTACATAAACGTAAATAGCTCTTATTTATGTTTAAACCCTTTCATTTTCATTTTTTAAAATAATCCTGTTTTTTTATTTTTTTTTAACTAATCATTTTCTTAACTCTGACGGTTGCGATGGTGCGCGCTAAACTGTATTATACGCATCATGGTTCGCCCGTCGGCGCAGAAGAGTTTTGCGGTGCAGGGACTATACAGGGATGACGCCCTACTTGTTCTGAGGTCGAACGTGTTAAGATAAACTCCGCAAACATTAAACACATACGGGATGTAATCGTGGTTATAGAAGCATAGGCGTAGGTAATTCATTGGAAGAGCAAATAAACTGATTTTAATCAATAACTCAAACGTTATTCCTTAAAACTAGATGATAACAATTAGATATGTCTTATTTTTCCTATAATTATCTAATCGCTCATGATTTATCTTTGTAAGTCTTAAATGTAACATTGATTATATAAGCTGCAAAAGTATGAAATAGTGAAAAATAACTCACTTTTAATTATTGCATTCACAATTCAAAGCAAATTTAACCCGATTAACGTTTATCCACAACGGAACACATGGAAATTTCAGTAAAGCTACAGAAAAATATGATGATATTTGAAAAATGAAAAAAAATTTAGATTGTAAAAATAATCATGAGAATTAAACTGGCATTTTTTCAATCAACGTTACACTATAGAAACAATACTGAGGTAGAACATGTTCAATTTCTACAGCACTGATGAAAAACTCCTTTTGCAACGTGTTTAACAGAAATCCGTAATTAGATGTGATCATGACCCAAGATTAAATATAAAATATGTTAGTTCCGATTACCATGATTCACATTGTCAATCCATTCACATTTCGTAATATTGAATACCATGACATATTGGAATAAACATTCCGCTAGTACCGTCCATGATTTTTTTGGGCAGTATTTATGTATAATTAAAATTTTGCATGAGAAACACAATTTATGTATTATTTTTCATGAAAAAAAAAAAAATTATTAAAATAATGCACATATCTAAAAGAATACTGTCATAATAATGATATATCTTCTAATCGTAGCATCCGGCGATTATACCATCCCCGCTGGAACCACCGTCGTCATCGCGACGTTCAAGCTGCACCGACAGCCGCACATCTACCCGAACCCTGACGTCTTCAACCCAGACAACTTCCTCCCAGAAAAGACCGCAAGCCGTCATTATTACGCCTTCGTGCCGTTCTCGGCTGGACCGCGATCATGCGTAGGTCGTAAGTATGCCATGCTTAAGCTCAAGATCCTCCTGTCCACGATCCTGAGGAACTTCCGCGTCAAATCCACCGTAAAGGAGGAGGACTTCCGGCTCCAGGCCGACATCATCCTTAAGAGAGCCGAGGGCTTCAAAGTGAAGCTTGAACCCCGGGTGCGCGGAAGCGGCATCAAAGCTTAAATCGAACGTTGATTAGGGGGAGGGGGGGTGAACGCACAGGTCTATGATTCTCGGGGGGTCATCGCAGACCCTGGAATTCCTTGGATCTAGCGGATCGTGCTAGACGTTCCGCGATAGACGTTGTATATGTTGTAAATTGATTTGTTAGCGAGCGTATAATTGCGGCCAAGTGTAGGCTTCTGCCTAGCGTTATTATTGTCAATTATGATCCCGATTTATTTATCTCGTGCAATAAATTATGCAGTCATAACATACTGCAAAGCTCGTCATGGCGACTAGTTACCGCCATCGGTGCTGACGTCAATTGGGAGATAAGTTACGAAATTGTATTGCGATGATTTATTACTATATTATTATTATTATTAATCGAAATAAAACAGATTACTTACTAAACTGTTTTTTTTTTTATCTTACCGTTCATTACCGGTTTTATGCTGAAGGAGGAGTACTTTTATTATTTATATATATATACACATATATATATATCTGATTTTACTTCAACAATCTTTAGGAATCACCGGAGCTGGCGAATTTATCAGAATTTCAAGAATGAATGCAAAATTAAAAGGCAATAATATATATATCGATGCAGTTTTGTTTACCTTCGTGAGGCAACAAGGTAAACAAAGAATTAAAATGTTGTCTTTTTCAATCTCATTACTTCTAACAGAGGTTAATGATGTAAAGAGGAAGACTGATATATGGAAAATGATATCGTTTCGGGGATGCACTAAGTCTGTTTGGAAGAAAGAAAATTTTTCAATCTTTTTTTTCCCAATTTTCTATCTCTCTCTATCTTGCTTCTTCATGTCGCTCCCAATTAATGTATTTCGAGAAATCTGCAAATACTCAATGCATTTATAAAATTTGTTTAAAAATATTTTATAATTTTTTTTTTTTATAAACAATCTACTTAATTATTTACTAGCATATTTTCCCTCAGTCCAGTAATCACTAAAAGAATACATTTATTTAAAGATAAAAGAGTGTTTGCAAATATGTTTTGTTTTGTTCGTAAGACAGAGCAAAGTTTTGGAGCGGCAGCGATAAAGTTGATGAATATTCCAAATGTCAACAGGCAATTATATTCTATGCTAGCACAGATCTGTAACATGTATACAGTGTATCTTAGATCGGTGTTCCAGACCTATATGAGTTTATTTTCGCCAATCTTTATCGGTTTTTGAGGCGCCAACATCAAGCAAATAATAAAGCTAACCTATATTGAAACAGTGAACAGTAGTGAGAATTGTTAAGCAGTGAACAATAGACATAAAAATGTCAAAGAAAGAGAGTATTTCTAATTTTTGCGCGATGATGGCAAACAAGAGCGAAAAATCAATCATCGTTGAATCAATTAATAACAAAGTGTACTCTCGTAGAAAGCAGCCACTAATGGACGTATTGTATCGAAACATTTCACAACAGGAAGATCAGTCAGTAATCACATCAAGGATTTTCAGGCAACCTGGAATCCAGTCGTAAGTCTTATTTTTATCTCTCATTAATTAGTGAATTACCAAATTAATACAAGAAAACTTTCGTTTGTGTGTGAGCGCACGCGTGTGTGTGTGTGGGTGTGTGTTATGTTTTATATATATATATATATATTTTATTTTCAATAATTACTGATATACTTTCTTTTAAATCGAGAAACATATTGATTGATTTATTTTTACAAAAATGTTTCGGCCGGACGAGTATGCATTTTATTTTATACGAAATATAGGAGAACGTACTATCCAAAATAATAAATTAGACCTTATTAATGTATTAATTACTTACAAATTGATGAAACATTATTTCTAAGGATGAAGACGAACTTGAGAACGCGATGGTTGGAGAGTTCCGAGTTAAAAAGTCAACTTTTAGCATCACTACCTAGTCTGACACCTGAACAACTCCGAAGGTCAGTCAGAAATCAGGTACATATATCACAGGAACATTAAACATGACATTCAATAGGAATATTATTTGATAGGTATATTATTATAAGTTAATTAAATTAAAATTATCAGCGAATTCAAGTTAATGTTAGATCACTCTTTTCGTGTTGTCAAATTTCAAAGCATACATATGTATGTATGTGTGATATTTAAAAACGTATTCTGATCTTATATGTGACAATATACATAGCGAAAAACTATTAGTTTTCTTTTAAAAGTAATATTATTAGAGCAATTATATTTGTACACAGATACCGTATTCCGCACCATGAAGCAGTTATTTTGGAGTTGGAAGAAAGTAACCTCTACGAAGCTGCAGCATACATTAAACTATTAATTAATATGGACGAAGAAATGCGAAAAAATTCAGATCCAGGATCTACAGTTTGGAGGAATCCATATCTTAAAGATAATCATGAATACGTTGATAGGCTTCGATATAGTTTGACAATATTGAATAAATCAGGTAGAGTCATTAACTTCGTAATACTTTTAAAACTAATAATATGCAAAATTTATTTTTAAAAAATAGTTTGTTAAAAGAGAATTCTTTTTTTTTCTTTTTTATTAACAAGACATTTTTACCGTAGGTAGTTAAAAATAAATTCCCACCTTACCGGGTATATGTATATATATATATATATGTGTGAATGAATTCGTAATTGACATATATGACGTAACTGAATATACATTCAAGTAAAAATAATAAACTCGACTGTTATTCGTACTATAGTATATGTATACATTATAAAACTTTTTTTAGATGACCCAACGTGGCGTGCAGAAATTTTGCTCGAAATAGCATTGTATTTCCAATCACGCTCTTGGGAATGGTGGTGGATCGCCGAATGTCTCTTCAGGAATGCTCTGCGCTTGTCCAAGCAAATTAAAACTGATGACAAGAAAATTATTGCTATGATTCACTTCATTTACGGTCGATTTCTCTTCCAACAAAGTAAGTAAAAAAAAATATGACCCACTTTCATAAATAATTATAATTTAAGAATATCTACTTTCAATATATATATATATATATATATAAATTGCATTTCCAATTTGAAGTACTTAATCATTAAAATTATATTTTATACTCGTATAAAACAACAATAATTGATTTAAATTGAATTTTTGCCAAAAAACCTTCAGTAGTCTATTCATGTTGCTCAGCAGTTGTCCGTTATTTAATATCTCAACGTTCGATAAACACATTTTTAGTGAATGATCCGGAACTTGCATTAAGATTTTTAAAATGCGCCCAGCAATTTTCGGAAGGAAAAACTTGGAACGCGTCTGAATATTTCGGAGTTCGACAACAATGCTTGTCCAGAGAAAGCAGCTATATACTCTGTGAAGTTTTGATAAAAATTGCACGGAAAGTCCAGGAGACGAATCCTGATTTGGCGGTGCAAGCGTGCTTGGAAGACATTCAAATAGCTAAAAAGTGTTAGTAACGTATCTGAATGATTGATTTTCAGCTACTTGTACCTGGACAACTTTTCTATTTCTTTCCTGTATTGATTATCAAAGACAAGGATTGCAAATATTAGTATTGTTCTGCCTGTGGAGTAAACGAAACGATATCGAACACTCATTTAACATGGAACCTCCAAAATTTAGACCTTTGCAAATGTAGACTAAATGAGGTAGAACCTCTCGTAATTAAATAGTCCATTCCGTGGTTCTTGGTCCATTACCCTTTCTAAAAAACATAAGACTGATGAAGCAAGTGCCCACAATACGTGCAATGAGCATACGTGTTAAACAAGAAATTGAGCGCTAGTGGGGGTTGAAAGCGACCGAGGAGAAGAGTCTATAAATTTGAGAGTACAGTTGGGGAAGTGACATCTCTTCAGTCTAAATTTAGGGGCTTCTACTGTGTACATAGAGATCAGTGGTGCACCTACCGTCTCACCACACAAAGATCCGATGGATAACCACCCCATCCACACGAATCCTATAGCACTTCCTTTGTGTGCCCCCGCGATGACCTCACCGATTCCTTGAAGCGTCCGTTTATACGTACCAGTATAGGTCGTTGTTCCCCACGCTTTAACTTAGTTTTAAGTACATACTATTTTTGTTTACACAGTTGGAAAATAAATAGCATTTCGCTGTATGAAAGGAGACTAGAAAAAGGAGGACCAACAAGGGTGGTGGTTGGCACATAGTGAATTTGTATAATAGTTATAATGCACACAGCTGTACAATATCAAAGATATTAATGAATACATACACATTAGTTTTTATGTACCTTTGCTACCAAGCCAAGTATACTTACTAAACAGCCCAGAAAAGATCCTTTAACAAGATTTATATAAAAATGTTACTGGAATTAGTTAAAAAGAAGGTTGTCTTTTATTGACCAAATATTTATACTCTCATTAGCAGCTAAATATTTAGTCGTTTAGAATAGGTGGTGTAATAAAGTGACTAAATTTATAAGCTTATCTAGTCTTGTTATGTACTATCTATCAATAACCATCAAGTGTAATTGTCGCTAAATCAAAAAAAGTAAATAAATGAATTGTAACGCTTGTTATACTATAGAATTAAACTATTTTCGATACAGGCGGATATGAAGAACACATCGCACAAGCTCTCCTGCAGCTTGGTAAAAGTGAAATGAATGCAGGGCAAGTCCAGGAAGCACTTCAGCACTTTAAAAAATTCATTGCCAT
Source organism: Trichopria nigra (assembly GCA_030522945.1). Classification (NCBI taxonomy): domain Eukaryota; kingdom Metazoa; phylum Arthropoda; class Insecta; order Hymenoptera; family Diapriidae; genus Trichopria; species Trichopria nigra. The sequence goes on along the minus strand of JAPYZR010000365.1, from coordinate 87,203 downwards.
GGCAACAAAAATGTCGGATTACGAAGGATTGTGCAGAGGCCATAAACATCTCGCATTCCTTTATAAAGTAATGAAATAAATTACTTATACAACGAATAGAAAATAATGCTACATTTCGTATAAAAGAACGAAAAATTGGAAATTCTTGCAAGTGACAAATTTGCCAAAATCTCGATTCTTACTCGATAAAGCATAAACTATAAATATTGCAAAAATTGTATAATAAAATAAAATTAATTTATAATTTTCATAATATTACAAAAAGTAAACGTAATACCAATGGCTGGACATGAACCTATAAAGCTGGACAACCTCCTAATCAGTGTTCTCTGTGCCTCTAATCAAATGTCAAAAAATTGATTAGGCTGTCCAGCCTTAGCTTCATGTCCAGTCATTGGTACATTTATCTTGGTATGAACACATTAATTTAAAATTCATTTTTAAAACATTACACAAGAATATATATTGGTGAATATAGTAAAAATAAAGTATAAAACATTTTATCTGAAAATTATACTTTTTATCAAGAATAAGATATAAGACTTCGTAGGACAATCTCAAAGCCCTATTATCCCAACTGAAATGTTCACCTTTTTAATAAAACGTAAAAATTTCCATGAAATGTCATAATTATATAAATTAACAATACATTGAAAACCGACTAACTCTCGAAATATTTTGGAATTAAACTTTACTCTTAAAGAACTTCAGGGAGAAATTTTTACTTTTTTTTTTTTACTGATCCAAGGTCCAAGGCCAACTTTTAAAAAACACCCCTCATCATGCTAAAATATAATCCCGACGTTTTTATAAATTGATGCAAAATAGAGATATTTTCGTTTCACTTTAAGTTAAAGGGCTTCTGATCTTTGTGTTATGAAGAATCAAGTTTAATTTGTGGACTATAAAGATGCGAGTTGTACATTTTTACGCGAATTTTTTCCGAAAAACAAAGAAGAGGTGGATTTCTGACATAAGAGTTGGAATCTAAAAATTGATCTCATATCTTGATGGCCCAAAAATCTGCTGTTGATTTATTCAATCAGGTTTTACAAGCATTCGAGTGGTCAAAAAAGCAAAAAAATTATGATATATATTTCGTTTTTCTATTTGTATATAGTAAAAGTGAGCTCGATTCCTAATCGTTGTTTTTCAAAAAGGAATCTACAATTGGCCAGTAGTTCAAAAAAAATGCCCAAAATTGTGTTAAGTTAGGGTATATATATGTCGAAATTCGGTTGCGAAAATTTAAGATTGAAGGATCTGAAGAAAATATGATCATTAAAGTCGTATTGAATTATCAAAGAATTTTAATTATAAAGCTCAATTCAGAACACTCAACATATAACATATGTTTATGTACGTATAAAGAATTAAACATATATATATACCTGTTGATCTGTCAATTATATACATATGTATATAATTAAAATTAAAACTAATTCAGGCTTATTGTAACAAAAGGCTGTATATAAAAAAACGTATCGGTAATAAATGCAAACACAATGTTTATTTATTATCATAAATGATTTTATTACGCCATATTTTTTAATTTGTACAAGTAATATATATATATATATATCTAATCTGTTTATCGCCGAACGTTGTACCGCAATCTATATATTATATTATTTACTAATTTATCATCTACTGAAATTTTAAAATAATAAATTGTTCCGTCGATTAATTTTAGATCATACAATTTAGACAAATCTTATAGATTACTCATTTATCACGTAACGAATTTTATCATTTTTGCGTCAATAACAATAATCGACTATGGTACAATTGAGTATCGGAAAATCATTGCAAAGGCCATAAAATACACTTGATAACTGTGCGATCGCTTAATAATGATTATTACGAAATACTTTTTGAGACGAATGACGCGCAGCACAATCGTACACGATAAAGTAGGAAATGCAGATAATAGTTGAAAATCAACTCAGCTTAGTTGTAAAGTCGAAGTTGCAAGCTTCCACCCCTCTGTTTACAGGAGCTCGACGACGTCGACAATACTGCGAAACATCTGCGAAAGTTCGAAGAAATTGCCGAGAAGCATGAATTGCCGTACAACTTTGCGCAGGCAAATTATTTCATTGGGGAACATCTGCTCGGTCTGGTACGATCTTTAGTAATCGCATTTCTTACGAACTAATTAAACTCATGATAATAAATCGTTAAATTACAAAAGAATAATTAGCTTAATTAAATTTTTGGAACACATATATATGTGTGTGTGTGTGTATGGCATTCAATCTACATTGCATTGGAAACTTAATGGAACTTAAAGAACTGAGAAATCCGACAGTTTATACAATATGAGAATCAAGAATAAAGATCGTAAAGACTAAAACAATTCTATATTTTTCTAGCAATTCAACTGCATGTACATTCAACTTTATATGTTCACAGCTTTTTTTCACAATTATTTTTTACACGCGTAATTTTTTTTTTTTTTTTTTTTTTTTGTACAAGTTCTTTCAATAAATACCTATGAGGAACTCAAGAACAATTAACAATTCAAAAATTACTTCATCATGGAAGCACGCGATATAATTATTTAAAGATTGACCTCCACGAATAATATTCCATTAATCCACATTACGAGGGGTACTTCCAATGCTGATCGGTTTCGGAGTTCTTTTTAAAAGTTTTATTAAATCCCCAATGTGTAACGTACACACGCTCAGAGACACGCACGTACGTTTACTCTATATAATACGTTGCCTGGCTCGCTCCCCCGTATAATTTTTCTCCGATCAATCGTGAAAAAAATGCTTCCTTGTCCAGGGTGACCCTAAATCCGCCACGCCTCACCTGGAAAAGGCTTTCTTTAAATACGAATGTCTGGATGCAAAGAAGGAAGCTGATCGCGCTAGATGCCTCGGTGGCGTTTCAAAAGGTTACTATCAACGTTTGTGTACCACATATATCATAAAAACTACAAAAATTATCGTTCACACACTTCGAAAACTTGATCTATAAAAAAGAAACATTTACTTTTTTATAAGTTTACTTTATTTTCACAAAACTGTATATAATATCTTTAATTATTTAAAATTAATTAGTCACAATTTGAATGTTTGTTGTATAGTTTGTATTCAATTTGTCGATTTTGAAATTTTCTACGAAATAACATGTGCCACTTATTGCTGTGCAAAATATTACTAAAAATTTACCGAAAACGGAAAGTCATAAAAGAACGTGTAAATAAGCATGTATCTGAAAACGACACCAATATGTTACACGCTAATTTATACAAACAATTTTTAATTATTTCAAGTATATTCTATTTGTGCATTTCATTTTCTAAACTTGTTTCATTTCCCTTTCTTTTGTAACATTTATACATGACTTCGAAGTATTAAAAATATGAAACTCGTAATCTCTCGTCTCAAATAATTTGCCTAATATAGAAATCGAGTAATTATTAGGAAAAAGAAATTCTACACATTGCCGAAATATAAAGAAAAGATACAAGATACAGTTTTGTGTGATTATTATTATTATAAACTTTTATAAAAATATTATGATAAGACGCTTCACAGCACGTTGTACTTGGAAAAATTATTTATTTTAGAATAAATACTTGAATATTACGAAATAAATAATTTCACAAGCTGGGGAATTATTTTATTCTAGATTACTGCACTTTTTAGCTGTAGAAATGTCTTTCTTACTTAATAATAAGTTCAAAGTACATCTTATTACAAAACCATTCAGTAATTTTCTTTTGTCTCAAAAATAATATTTGAAATATTAATGTACACTTTTCAAATTGTTTCTGTGAACTTAATACAATGATGACGAAGCCATCGCCCGATACATAATTCGCGATTTGGTAAAAGATTACTTTTATATCTTAGGAAAATAACTATACACTCGAATAATCTGTTCTAATCGCTTTACAACTTGAGCTTTGGATGATGCAGAAGTTCGAAACGTCGGAGTTCAGCGAAAATTACCAAAACAAAATAAACACACTCCAGTTATGAGTCAATTTCTTTATTATTTTTCAAAATGATCAAAATCATTATTTTTCTTGTTTACCTACATTGTACGGATAAAAAGTAGGTAAAATCGAAGGAAATAAAAAGAAAATTATGATTTTCTTTCGACTCCAAAGTTTTGAACATCAGCATCATACGTTTGAACCTTTCAAATTTTGATTTTACGCTTTTTTGAGTTTTGAGTTCTAATTAATAAAATTAGTAGTTAATAAATGACACGATGACGGTAGAAAAAAACTAAAAAATATTCAAGTAATTATAATGACTAACGTATTTTATTTCTGATGATCTTATTAAATGCACATCCGATAATTTACCGAAATAAATAAAAAAATGGTTACAACTATTTAGGGCAGGAAATGATGGCCACTTATCAGCGGTTGTTACTGCAGTGCGGAGAACGTAACTTTGATGCGATTACGCAGGTTTGTGAATGGAAAGACACCGGTAACCTTTTTCCGATCAGCGACGATGACAGTGTCTATGGTGTCCCATCATGCGACATAAGTACGTTGTACAGAAACAGTTAAATCCACCTCTTCTCGATAGTTTCCTCTCTTCATCTTTTTTTTTCTGTTCTTTTCAATTGCGCTCTATATACGTACATAGTACAAATCATACACGCCTCATTTCCATGTATGTTTATTTCCCGTCGAAGGTGAAGATTTATCGAATCTGGAGGAAAGTTCTTTCATCCTATCGGACGACGAAGGAGCGTTCAGCGAACCGTCTGCTACCCCTGTTACTGGACAATGATAATTGCAGAAATACTTTTTGCAAGAGTTTATGATATTGCGCCCATCAGAATTGACAAAAAGCTTGGACATCGCAAAGTGAAGGAATGAAATTTGTATAGTCTTTGGTATTTATTTTCTTCAATGATTCGGTTTTAATAAAAGAATTTGATTAAACAATTAATTAATTTACCCTTATGCAAATATTTTTATGTCTTCAAGGTTGATAAAAATTTGTTTAATGCAATTATTGAAGTCAGCTCTCTTAACGGCAGTATTATTCTGAATATGAATTTCATTTTTGTCACTTTTCAATATCTTCAATCCAATAAATTAAAGTCACAATTTTCATTTTTTAATTAAATATTATTTACTGCATATTCATCTGCATTTTGTTCAACAAAAATCTGAAACATTCTACACAACAACAAACTAAGCATTGTGTAAATTCCTAATTCATTTCAAGAAACATTGCTACTTTTTCAGTACGTATTTATTTTCTTTGATTAAACATCGTAGTTCTCTGACGTATCATTGTACGATTTAAAAAAAAAAACTAGATTCGTCAAACAACTTCGATTTGAATTATGCAAATGTAGTTACACCGCATAAAATAAATGTCTCCGTTAAAATATAATTATTTTTGGGCGAGCATCCATTCGAAATACATTCGTTTCAAATTCTGGGTTATTTTCGGTTCGACATGGATTCTGCACACACCGTAGAAAGGTCTTTGTGCCGTACCGCTTGGCGTAATATTTACAAGAAAAATTTCGAACACATATAATAATGTGCCATACTAGAAAGACAATTGTAGTTTAAACGTATTATAATTGTGCATCGTCTTTCTAGTATGGACAACTAACTCTTAACAATGCGCACAGAGAAAGTTTTAAGCACATATGCTTAAAAGATTAAACGAAGGACAGCTGAGATCTCGCGGAGCCTTCGCCGTGTACACGATTAATCAAAGCGATGCGTCGGCGATTTTCGTGTATATTAAAATTAACGCGGACAGGGCCATACCATCGCTAGTAAGTCAATCTTAGCCAATCAACTTTACTTATGAATTTACTTACGTACATCGTTAAAAAATATCGAATGATTTACGAATCTCTGTCGAACAAATCATTTTTTCTTATGAAATAATAGTTTGATAAGCTAAGAATGTCTAGGTATTGCCCCATCTTTAAACAGTAAAATAATATTGGTAATAGCTATAATAGTAATTATTATATTATAATAGTGGGAAAAATAAAATTATAACAGTAATATCTAATAATTAATTAATAATAGTTACATCTCTACATTGTAGTTTTTAAGTATTCTACGAACTCCAACGAATTATTAGAACCAAGTATACCACTGTGTTTTGTCTTGTAAACTTACAGCAAATGTTTTGCTTGATGAGATAAACGGACTTTCGGAATACGCCTCCAAGCACCGACATTCAAGACAAGTTTATAAGTGACACTGTGCACTGTTATTTTCTCGCTAGGCCGGTAGTTCTTCAATTTCATCATCTTCTAAGCCATCAAGTGAAGGCATGTCAGCACTGCTGCGTAGTTCTCTAGATATGTTTTCTAGTGTTTCTGGAAGGAGTTTCTTCTCGTCGCTATCATCGTCTTCGACGTCGGAAATTGGTTCCACATTGTTATCCAAACGTGTTTGCACATTCGTTGTGGCAAGATTGAATACTTCATTGAGTACTTCTCTGACTACAATTGCTGAATCACTATCATCGATTTCGTCGCAGACCCGACTTTCTTCCTCTATATCCACTAATTCTGGTTGATCATTTGTCATGTCAATAAAAGCATCAGTTTTTACTACTAACATTTCTTGTTCTCCACATTCTTCTAGTTCTTCCGTTTCAACTTCCTCCATCCTACTTTCTTGTATATCGACACCATCAATTATTTCTAAATCTAGCCTACCATGTATTGGCGCTGGAGTAACATCCAAAATTTCTGAGTATTCAGCTTCTGAAATTTTAATTTCTATCTCAGATTCAACTTCTGGATTTCCCTGAAAGCTGTTTCTTTCAGAACTGACATCCACTTCCTTCTCCCTTTCCGATTCTTCGTCAGTGACTGATTCTGCAATTTCATCAACAACTTGCAACCCTCTACTTTCAAGCAATTCCTCAAGGGATTCTTGCGCCATTGCTTCATCATCTTCAATTATGAAATGTGTAACATCATCATCAACAATATTTTCATCATTTACATCTTTTTCTATAATGTCAGATGAAACTTCTTCGTGCTTGTCATTTTCACAGATTTCTTCATCACTTAATTCATTACTTGAAATTTCTTCAATTCCGTCGTCTTTGGTTGCTTCATTTTCACAGAATGCATCTGAAATTTCCGAGTGAGCTAGTTCTTCATGCTCTAAGTCATCATCAGGAAGAGGTGTTTCCATCAACTCATCAGACTCAACAATAGGCAGATCAAATGCATCAATTGTTGTTATATCCTCCATTGGTTCATTCACAACTGTTTCAGCACTCACTATTTGTTCATCCATTCCAGTTTCATCCACTTCCATTTCGTCTATTACGCCTTCATGCACAATTGTTTCATTATCTATAATTTCATCCACTACAGACTGATCCACCATAGGCTCATCAACTACTGGTTCATTCGCTTCGAGGTCATCAACTATTGGTTCATTCACTTCGGGGTCATCAACTATTGGTTCATTAACTTCAGGTTCGTCTATCGTGGGTCCATCTACTCCTGATGTATGTACTATGGGTTCGTCCATGGCAGTTTCATCCACTGTATGTTTATCTACAACAGATTCATCTATAACAGATTCATCTATAACAGATTCATCTATAACAGATTCACCTACAACAGATTCACCTGCAACAGATTCGCCTACGACAGGTTCATCCACTTCAGGTTCCTTCACTATGAGTTCACCCACTGGATTTTCGTACTCTAGAGGTTCATCCTCTACGGGTTTATCCTGTACGGGTTCATCCTCTATAGGTTCATCCTCCAAGGGTTCATCCGCTACTGTTTCATTCCTTATCTCTTCATCCACAACTTGAATGTTTGTAACAGTTTCAATCTCTTCTGTATCATCTTTCACTTGTTCATCGTCAACTTCATTATGCCTTTCATAGACTGTTGCAGGCTGTTCTGTAGAATCAGGAACCTTTTCTTCTACCACTGATGTTTCTGTCACTTCAAGACTTTCATTTTCTTTTGGGATATTTGTAAGGTTTTTGTCATTTTGGAGATCAGGGTTTGCATCTTCATGATGAATATCTGATTTTGCTGCATCTAAGGTTTTATCACAAGTTTTAATATCTTCATCAACTTCTGCAATCTTACTTCTTCTAGTTACTCTTTTCACACTTCCAAGAGATTGCCTCTTTGATTTTTGTCTTTGATCTTCTTTTGCATTATGAATTTTATCATTATTTTGTGTGTTATTTTCTACTTCCTTCATTGTGTTGTCTGAATGGTCAATGTTTTTCCCAAGTGTTTCTTCTTCAGACTGTACTAGAACAGTTTTCATTATTTTATTTGATTTTTCTTCTGTTTCTACTGTTACCTCTATTTCCTTGTTTTCATTCTGCATGTCAGTAGGTATGTCTTGTTCACACACCTCCATGTTTTCTTTGTCTTGTGATTTTTGCACAATATTATTTTCTTTATTCAAGGATGGATTGACGTCAACATCTATTTCTGGATTTACTTCATTTATAACTGTCTTATTCAGGGTTTCTACTGAAAGTTGTGATTCATGTTCAAGAGTACAATTCGTCATTTTTGAAACTTGAACTCGTTCCAAAGTCACTTTCAAGCTCTTGAAATGTGTAAGTTCGTGTTGAAGACTTGAATATTTGGATACAAAACTATTTCCACAAATTTTACATACAAATTCATTTGATGATGCTTCAGGTTCTTTAATCTTGGCAGAGTCAACATCACGTTCTTCAGAAGATTCTATTTTCTTGTTCTTATTCAGTAACAATGCCTTGGAATTCTTCTTTGGAGGACTTTTGAATGGTAATGTAAGAGGCGATTGAGTTCTACTGGAAATTGAACTCGATCTACGAGATCGTATCGTCTGCTCAGATTCATTAGAATCGGATTCAACATCATTAGCTTTCAGAGTTCCAGTCTTTCCACGTTTTTTCACATTTGTTATTGGAGAATGAGTAACTTCTTTAATACTTTCGTCTACTTCATCAATGTTGTGTAATTCTTCCTTAGTATGTTTTGCTTTTCTCGAAGACTTGCGAATACTTGATGCCGACTCTGCAGAGCTACTTCGACGTCGTTTTGGAGTCTGAAGAATTTCGGACTCAGAAACTTTTCGCTTTAATATCATTGATGACTGAGGTGTTGAATCATTTTTCTTGATTTGACTTCTACCTTTTCTAACCGATCCAGTATCACTCTCAGCATCTGATTTAACATTTGATCTTCTCCCTCTAGCTACCGAATTGCTATCGCTTTCATTATCGGATTTGTTATCAATTTTTTTGCGTTTTGCCTTTTGCGCACTACTATCATTCTCTTCACGCAATTCTGCTTCTGGCTCAGTTTTCTTATTTGCTACTATGAAGGCACCTCTTCTTGTTCTTCGTGTGACAACAATGTCAACATCTTCGTGATTGCTACGTTCTGAATCTTTTCTCTTTTTACTTTTGATGGTTTTGCTCTCATTTATAGTCTCTATATTTTTTACACTCTGTTCCAAATGCTTCTCATCTTTGATGGTTCTTTTATCAGTTTCAACTTCTTCAATGTCAATATCTTCTTGGGTTATCACTTTAGGTACTTCTTCTTTGGATATTTTCTGTTTACTTTTAGACATCCTTTTCTCTTTATTTTCTTCAACTTTCTTACTTGAAGCTGCTTTACGTGTTCTACTCTGAGGTTTGTCTTCTTCATTTACATCTTCAATATTAACTTCATCATGAGCCATATGTTCTTCTTTTGCTGCCTTATCCAATTTAATGCTTTTTCCTGATTTTGATTTTCCCATTGGACTGTCTTTAGTACCAGTTTTTTGAAATTCTGTCTCCATATCCTTTGAATTATTATCTTCAACACTAGCCTCATCAACTTTCTTGGATTTTGTTTTACTTTTTGATTTGTCATCTCCCTTCTTTTCATTTTCAACCTTTCCATCTCCATCAGAGGTATCGAGATCAATAACATCATGAATACTCTGTTCAGAATCTTTCCTTAGTTTATGGGACCTTGAGACTTGTGCCCTATTATTAGCATTGGATTTCATTTTTTTATCTGGTGTAGTAAATTTTTCTACCTTTTCATCTTCTTCTTCATATTTACCATCAGCATCGGAATTATCAACAATAATGTCTTCCTGGCCACTCTGTGACTCAGAATCTTTTCGCTTTTTGTCTTGTTTAACCAGTTCTTTACTCAAATCAACATTTACATTGTCCTTGGACTTTATTTCAATTTTTTCATCTTCTTGTATACTTTCATCTGATACGTTTCTTTCTTTACCTTTTGGTTTACCTTTTCCTTTCACTTCATCTTTGGACTTATTATCATCTGAACTATCGATATCAACATTTACCTGTCCAGTATCAGATTCCTTATCTTTCTTTACAGGACTAGCTTCTTGGTTTATTCTGGTCTTGAATTTAGGTTTGGTTTCGCCTTCTGAATTTTCAACGTCTATTTCTTCTTGAGCGCTTAAGTCTGAATCTTTTTTCTTTCTAGTTGAAACACAAGGTCGACCTCTTGTCCTGGTTCTAGGTTTTTCTTCTTCAACATCAATTTCTTCCTGTGCACTATGGTCTGAATTTTTTGCTTTCCTATCAGAAACTGTTGATTTTTGTGTTTTACTCTTCTGTTTGGAACTTTCACTTTCTGAACTTAAAACGTCGACTTCAACAGGTGTAGTATGTCCTGACTCGTCTTTCTTCTTCTCAAAAATAACTTGTTTTGTTGTATTCTTCAACTTACTACTTTCATCAGAACTTACTACATCAATGTCTTCGTGCGTACTTTGTTCCGAATCCTTATCTTTCTTACTTAGACTAGTTCCCTTTTGTATTTTAGGTTTGTGTTTGGATTTATTATCGCTTTCAGAAGTTACAACATCAATTTCTTCTTGTATACTTTGTTCAGAAGATTTTCTTCTCTTATTTGTACTTCCCCTTTGTGGCCTCAATTTAACACGTGAATTTACATCCCTTCCAGAACTATTAACATCAACAAGATGTTGATCATTCATTTCAGTAACTAAAGCCTTAGCAACCGTACGTAGTTTTGGACTATTTTTGGATTTATTTTTCGGCTTACTTTCATTTTCTGAACTCTCATCTGTAACTATAAACACAGGATTTCCTTGATTATCCTTTTCAATTCTATAAGGCCGATCATGGGGATTGAGAACATCCTTTAAGAATACAGTGCATTGTTTCACTTCTTCAGAACCTGCCCTCTTAAGTTTGTTCGACACAATTGTATCTGGATCCGCAGTAACCCAACAATTTTTACAAACTGTTAATCCAGTCCTGTGATGTCTGTACATGTCGACACCATTTTCTACTGTCGTTCGGCATGACCCACAGAAGCGCAGATTTGGCTTTGCAGGTGATGTCGAAGTTTGCTTATTCGAAGATCTCCCTCGTGCTCGTGTCATACTGGATTCACTGTCAGTATCAGAAGGAGTGTGCAATTCGAAATTCGGAGACTCAATGCGGGTTGTATTGCGGTTCACAATGGCTGTCTTTGTCTAAAATATATATAAAAATATTATAACAAAATTTCAATATAGTAATTGATATTGTATTATGAAGCATATTATTAAATTTGTCTGTCAGGTAAAACTTGAAATTAAGTTCATTCCTCATGTTCAGTGATTCTTTGAGATATATAAGAAAACGTTATTTTACTTTGCTTCTTTCCTTTCCACTATTGTTTCATGTACTATGGTTATTTTCACAAATAGAACTAGTTCTTCTAGATACATGCATGAAATGTCTGTTACAAATACGTCTACAATGGAGTGCTTTTATGTTTTTATAAACTATATACCTTATATCCTAATTACATTCTTACAATATATTATTATAGTATATTGTGTTTTTAATTTTAAAAGTAAACTTTCAATACATTATAATTGTTTTAAAGTTGTAAACAAAAAATTCTTGCATACTTTTATATGTACATATATGGTGGCTCTCAGGCAATCTGACATAGGACATCCCACATTGTACCACGGAACTATTGGCGATCCTTGCTATAACATGGGATGTCCCATGTTTGGCCACCTGCGATCCCTGTATAATATTGTAATATATTGATTGGTTCGAGAAATCAAAACAAAAATAAATCATTTTTTATAAACAAGCATAAATGATAGAATGAAGCTGCAAATTGCTTTAAATTGATTACAAAAGTGAACATTTGAATTTAAATGATTATTTTGTAAAGTGAAAGTGTCCGTTTTTACAGAAAAAAAAATAAGCTCTTCATATAAATTGCATTTTATATTGTACATCTTGAATTTGCTCTTAGTACCAATTGTGTTACATGAAAATATGAATATGAATCTCTTAATTATGTCTATGTATTTACACGCTTTCTCAAATGTATTTGGTAATACAAAATAATTTTAAAAAATATAAAACTCAATTACTATCAAAAGACGGTTTATTATGGTCATGCAACTTACGTTATCTTGATATTTTTGTTGAAGAAAATATTTAAAATATACCTTTGGAAGATCCACAGGATTGATCCCATTTTCTGTAATGTTCCTTAATTTTTTAGAAGATTCCTCGAATACGTTCTTCAAATCAGTCAAAACATCAATGCAATATCGACAGGATAAACAAACTAAATGTTTCTTCTTATCCTTTTCTTTGTGCTATAACATAAAATAATATCTTTAAATCTTGAACCATTCGCTGTTTACTAAAGGATGTAATCCAATGTAACTCACATCTTGAAATAAGTCACGTATCTTCTGCCACAAGTCGTTGACCCCGTACTTGTGTTTTGTCAGATCAAAAATATGACCCCTCTTATCAGATTCGTGGCACAAACTGCAATAGTTCACCTTTACTGCTGCACCTGTCTTGTGTGCCTGTTTGTATTTGTCAATGAACTTGTTACACTGGTAAATTTCGAAGGTGCACTTGTGACAAACTTTTGTTGTTGGTGTATTTTCCTTCGAAACCTTGGAAAGAACAAAAGATCCTATGAGATGTCTGGTTTCAATATTCCTCGCGAAGAAGCTCGACTTGTCGGAGGCCGATAAGGTCAAAGCAAACACAACAAAATGTAAATACAATTTTTATCGCACGTGCCTACTTTTCGTATTCGTCGAAAATTTCATTCTAGTAAAATTTCACTAATCAAGTCCCGAGTTGAATTGTCGCCGAATTGTCGATTTCAAAAAGCATACATTTTCACCGCAAGAGCATTTTCATCTTTTGCGGCGGCGAAAAGACGATATCGTTAAGCTAAACTTATCGAGCATAACGCGCAATAATCGTTTACGCCGCAAAACACGTTTGACCGCGACAAGGAGAGGCGTACAGGCGAGATACGGAACGAAGACGAAGTTACGTATCCAAGATCGCGCTTCGCTTAGGATGCGACGTGAGGTTAAAATCGAGTTTGCGCGGTGCAGCAGGCACGGTCAATCGTCGCGCTTTTGCTGTTCCGGAACTGGAAAATGACGCAGTCTATACTTCGAGAATGAGAGTCCATGTTGTTGTTATCGATATCGAGAACCCCCGCGAGAGGCAGCGATTAGCGGCGAGCTTCTTGCGAGGTTTTCGAAAAGGCAACCCTAACCTACCTTTATAGCTAAACAAGTTTCGAGCTTGTTGCGGATGTTAGTTTCAGCCAAAATATCCAAGAACAGTCCTTCGTCGCTGGCACAAATCAAACAGTGATGGCGCGACATGATCGACTTTCCCATACGTCGCCAACGAAGACGATCAAGACGAGAATGCGTCACGATTACCGCGGCTTACCTCATTTGTGAACGGAACTCGATGAAGCACAACGAGCAGAACTGAAAACACGAAATCGGAATGTTGGGAAGCCGATTGTCGACAAATTGGCGGTAACGGCGGTAACACATCCCGCGGCGCGGCGCTGAATCAAAAATGGCTGCGATGCGTCTGTGGCGCCACTTTAAAGAAAACACTCTCGAACACTAATTGTATAAAATACATTGTACATATATGCTAGTCGGCAAGGGCGATACAGGGCGATACATGCGTGTCGCACGCGCGATGATCGAGGGGGACTATTAGGGGATCGCGAATAGTGGTCGGCATCGGATCAAAGGGCAAACGTATCAATATGTCCACCCGTTCTCCTCAGTCTTCACAAACCTTGACGATTGTAGGTGAATTTTCGAGATTCGCTGCGGAGGTCTATTCGAATTCTCCAGTGTACGGCACGTTCGACCGCAATTGTCCGCTGTGAGTTCTTCATCACAGGTTCGTTCGCTCGAAAACTTGTCTAGACGAGTTTTGGTCAAGGGCGACACCGATTGGTTCTTTGCGAGTTGCGCAATCACATATGCGCAAAAGAAAAGGGGTTCATTGCGGTGGACGGACACCCGATGAGCCACGGTAACTATGTATACGGTGGTGTATACGGCGCTCATTGGGACCGTTTGGACGGTTTGGACTTTGCGACATCTCTCGTCACTTGATAATGTGTACACTGTAAAAAGTGGAAATGAAATTTACAAAGCAGTGCGGTAAATTTCAGGCATTAAATTCTGGCAATAACAGCACGTTGAACGTTGGCATTTTTCCGAAATGAAGTTAAAAGTTCACCAATTCGTTGTAAATTTACAACTTTGAGCATAGAAAATATACCAGATCGTGTACTTGTACTACTACGTTGTACGTGGGTAATTTTTCAAGCCCACGATGAACATGGTAATTTTACAATCTGAAGGAAATATACATGTGAATTGTAAAATTGAGGTGTAAATTTACATAACGAATTGTGATTTTCCAAAATCGAAAATGAAAATGAATGACACCTACAGTGATTTTACGTTGTCTCTATAAATTCACTGCGTTAAAACTAGGTAATATTCGAGCCCATGCTAAACGTTGTAAAATTACACGATTTTTTTTACATTATTTTATATTATCATAAGGGTTTGTTCGCTACTCCGATCTACTTTTGAAAAATCATCGGACCAAAACACTTATATGGCTAGATCAATTTTCTATTTGCAATTTTTACACGGAGAGATATATACCGATATAACCCAACATTGTGATAGGGACCGAAACTTGTTTCTACAATTGCTTTAAAATATTTGTTTTTACAAAAAATGAACGCTATAAAATGCAAGTAATTACAAATATTTATGATCTTACATATATAGCTTACACACACACACACACATATATATAATATAATCGTTATATCGCAACTTTTCAATCAAATTTTGAACAGTGGTAGGTATAATAATGGCGTTTTTCACTGGAAGAAAAAATGCGCATTGAGTGCACCTCTATCTCTGTTTAACATATTTATTATTATGAAACAGAGGTACATTCAGTGATGCGCACTCGGTTCACTTTTTTCGCCCAGTGAAAAACGCTGTAAGTATATGATGTTAATTTAATTGATTGTTTACAATGAATGAAGTAAAAGGGTATCCGAAAAGTCTACACTTCACCGAAACGTATACTAACAGCGCCCCAGTAAACGAAAATGAATTGAAAACTATATTGGCTAATTCCAAAATGTACAAAAATGGAATTCGAAGGAATATTAAAGTGAATTCCTTCCTTTGAATTCCTTTTTTTGTACAATTTGAAATTGGCCAATTCGTTTCAATTCCTTCTCGTTTACTAGGGCGCGTATTACATATATTCGATCAGATGAATTATTTGTGCAAATCCGCGTTAATTTTCACCCATATTAATACCTGGCCGCAGGTGTGTTTTACTAAATTTTTGCACTTTCACTACGAATATCCACGAGCCATTACCCACCCTATAACAACAATCCAGATATATAGCAAAAGATGCATAAACATGCCGAAATAACATCAAATGTGCAGCATAATATACATCATCTCAGCATACTTCCTACATATTGTATCATATTGGATAATATCGGCACGTAATATTACAGTAATATTGCAGTTATGTTACAACAATATCTCGATAAGATAATGGTAAGGTCATTGTAATATAAAGTTTCTACAAAAATTAATTGGACCAATATTTTTGTAATGTGCGACTATTACATTATTGTGATAATGATTCAGTGACACAATGTCGCTGAAACGTACGTAATATTACAGTAATGTCACTGTAATATGAAATGTCCGCGAAAATTCATTATAACAATATTACTGTAATATTTCAGTGATGCTACAACAATCTTCGTAAGATAATGTGGTAATGTGACTGTAATATAAAATTTTGGCAAATGTTGCGGTATAACATTACAGTGACATATCATATGTTGCGGCGTATAATATTTCCGTAATCTTACTGTAACATTACGGTGTGATATGTTGCGGCGTCATATTATCTTAATGTTACGATGACATTACAAAAATTTTGTAATATTACGGAACATTGCAATATTACATAGTGTAATATCACTGTAATATTATGTGCTGTGTGTATATTACTGTAATATTATATTACTGTAATATTCCTCCCCTCTATAGATCTATAGGGATGGAATCCAAAGATATATCATAATTTTTTTTATTACTTATTGTGTTTTTATATTTAAAAAAAAAAAATTTTTTTTTGTACTTTAGTGGACGGAGTAATTCTATTACGCACCATAATGATCTGTGAATTTCGATGTTACGTATTAACGGATCACCGTGTGTCCGTCTCGTCACTCTCGTTTTATAAGAGATTACATGCCTATACTAAACGACTCCTATTCTCCATATTTGTGTACAAACACACTATACAACCACTCTTCCAACCAGGAAGTTAGCGGAAGTGGGCTTACAGTCTCAGTCACTTGGCAGATGTTCACGAGATCTGACTATAGACAAAGCGATCCTAAGATTACTGCCTTCTGCATCCGGCATACAATTTACAGGCATCAATTATGTTAAGATTTTACTGAAAGCTTATTTAAACCCATTCCTCAAAGGACGCATATGATCAGTACAACCACTTTGACCCGAAATCTGGGACGTTGTTGACGGAAGTCTGCGGCTATAGTGATCGATATTTAGCCTTTTATCGTTCTCCTTATTGTCAACGATCTTTTGTCCAGCCAGAGATGCAAATTCAATTATATATAAGATTGACAATCTTATATCAACATTACTTAACCTTGTCATAAGGTTCGGTGCTGTTAGGGATATTATATGTATAGTTGCCAAGGTATTGAAAGAGCAGTTCCATAAAATATTTGGTACCTCTCATTCTCCACCGTATATTCTGCTTATGATATGTTGGTTCTGGGGTTTCTAATAAACTATAAGCATATGCCTAAGATGATAAATAACCCTCAGTGCCTCGTCATACCGGGTATATAATGTACACCGAACGTAATGAATGCATGAGGATTTGAAGGTACCGTTTTGGCATGCTATTATGATACCTTCAGTCTCGGATTGATTCGGCGCTTCTTATAAACCCATATTAAACCTAGTTTAACAATAACCTAGAGTGATGGTACTTGAGATGTTATTTGAGCATTATAGCAAAAAAATCCAGTTTTTCTAAAATCTACTGTGACATATTTTAAAGAAATTGGAAAAATTCTAGGTTCTACAGGAACAAGGACTTCTAAATTATCTTTTATTGGGAAATACGTGTTTAAATAATCATTTAAAATTATTATTATTATATATTATTATTTTATTTATTGTATTTTATTATATTTACATTTATTTTAGAGTATTTTATATTTTCATTTTAAAGGTAGCCATTGATTTTATTTTCACGTATAGAAGAAAATACGTTAAAAAATAATATACGACATGGAGTTTGTAGATTTCTTGATGATTCTTGCAGTAAAAATATTAATTTCCGTGTATGGAAATAAAATATCAGTAAAAAATATAATTTAATTTTTGAAATTATTTTAAAAATTATTGTAAAAATAAAATTTGTTTTTACAAATTGATATTATTATTATTATTATTATTATTATTATATCAAATACATTTTATTGCAAAATATTATTTCTCATCAAATGATCGTTCTATTACCAATTGGGAAATGAAAAATTATTAAGACTCAGGTACTGATAAAGGTCCTTTTCCAACTTGCAATTACCACTACTGGTTGCGATAATATCCTGTTGTTATGCCTCGAAAGTCATGAAAATTTCAAAGCACTTAGGGACGTCACTTACGGAAAATTAAACTATAAAACATCCTTTTAAGATAGGTATGATTCCTAACACAGGTAAGCTTACAAAGTCCCAACGCCTCGAAAGTGTACCTTTACTTTGATCACAGTTCCATCATTACATTAGTCAAAGTCTGGGCGAAATAAAGCATATAACAAAGTGAACAAATTTTGATAAAATTATAAATTCATTTCTGTTAATAACGAAAGCCTCTTGAAATTTATGTGCTTCAGAAGAAATTAATATAAGCCAGTGAAAATTATATTTCAAAAATCAATCTGGAGAAAGTGTACCTTATGAGGAAAAATTAGAAGTGATTAAAGTTTACTTATTTTCTCTTTTTTTTTAACAAATAAATTCAATAATATTTTTTTTAATGAAAGTTTTCGAATTTTTTGAATAAAAAATTTCGTTATTTCAAACATACCTTATAGTGCACGCAGATATTCATAAGCTCCTAGTTACGTACGTGATATGAGAACAGTAGAGGATTTAAAGCTGAAAGTCTTCTTGAGGTTTGTGACCGAAGACCATGTCGATTTATCTTTAGCTCCTTGTCCAATTTGAATATGTTGTTACATAATGATAATAAAAATTAATAAATATTGAATTAATATCTTTTAAGAAATCTTTTAAGTACATTACCCGTATTCCTTGAAATGCATTTATATATGTTACTAATTATTAAAAATCTACGTATACATATACAAAATATAAAAAACAAATTTCTTACGTTTAAGTCAAAGACACATCTTTTGGTACTCATACTTGTGTAACATGATAAGTTCCAGTTTTAGTAAAAAATCTACTTCAAAATATCGTAAAAAATCATTTAACTTTTTTCACATTCATTATTTTGATTACCATATGCGATGATGCTACATCGCGCGAGCCAATCATTTTTTCAAACATTTTAAGGATTGTTTTATTTTTAACGGAGCAAGGTAGGTTAACCCTCATTGTTTTTCCTGTCTACCCTTAAATCACGACGCCTAACATCACCCCCACCAGCGGCGAACATTTTTAAACACTCGGTTCTATGGGTGTCAACGCGCCATTAGTGCTCTAAATGTTTCCCAACCGTAACCAATACCGGCAAGTTCTTTGCATTTACCGTAGGGGAGAGGACACCCTAAAATACGTGGTGCATAACATTGGCATTGTCGGAAAAGTCACGTGTACGGAGGCAAGAGCATTTTATAGGGGGTGATAGGGTGTGAAAAAATAATTTCTTCGCCCCTGGTGCATCAAGTTCGCGAAATCGTGCCGTGAATTCAATATTATTATTATTACCGTCGAAATTAGAATAGCAGTACTTATGCTGCTCGAAGACCACGATTTATAGGCTATTATTTTTCTTTTTAATTTGCCAACAAATCGATTTTGTTGGCAAATTTTTTGTTTTATTTTTTGTTCTTGTATATAGTACATACATCGATGACAGGTTCATCGATTATTAGCCTATTCGAATTTTCTTCACTTTTATGTACCGCTAATTTTAAAATATCACTTATTTAAAAACCATGAATAGTCACAGCATGAAAAATTCGGGATGTTGTCAGAACCATGTATTATATCTATCAATATAACTAACAATATTTGGAAGATTAACCGGATTATAACTATGTACGTATAGCGGGTTCAGTCATCGATATTCAGAAAATATTGCAGTTTGCTTTGTCAGGGCTAAGATGATAATGAGCATCCAAAATACTGGGCAAAAAATATAAAATCTAACGGTCATCGGTTTTTTAAATTGTCCAATTACATTAGAAATAAAAAACACTTTCAATTTTCAATAAAATAACTACATAATTGATTAAAATGATAAATTAAAAAAAATTGTATCTATGTTAAAGTATCGAGGAAAATAATGAACAGTATATAAAAACTCAAATTTATCAGAAAAATACCATTCGAAATGATATGGCCCAAACAGCACATCTGACTCAGGATGTCCCCAAGAGTTCCTCAGGACGTCCAAATGTCCGCTTTTTTCATCCTCTCGACATCCTTATACGATATCCTCTGACCTAATGATGTCCTGAGGACATTGAGAGGATAAGAAAAGCGGATATTTGGACGTCCTGAGGAACTCATCCTGAGGACATCCTGAGTCAGATGTGCTGTTTTGGAGCACAATCAAAATATTCAGATGAACCCTCAAAGCTTCAAATTTTCCATTATAGTGTAAAGTATCTATTTCGGGGGAGAGGGTAAGTTTTTACCGATCTTGGTTAATCAGAATATCTACAACATTTTTCGACAATCTGCAACAATCAATGTGTAAAGTACTACGTGATGTTCCAAACCGTTTTGATGGAAAGATTATAAGTAAAAGGATTATTTCAAAGACTGTTAAAGAAAAACAATGCTTATTCTTTGTACTAGAATATCTTGAAGTCAAGTAGATTGAACCTTTACTGTCAGCAAGACACAAGATAAGGTTCCATTTGTCTGCTTTCGAGTTTTTCAAATTTAATGCGATATTATGACTCATATCGTGACGTAAAATTATTATTCTTTCACAAAACTTATCATTTGTGATTTTTTTCATGATACTTATATATAATAAAGTCAGAATATAGCCTCTTTTGCAGAATGGAGTAAATATTTATAGAACTGTCTCGCTCTGACGAGTAACGGGTAACGGGTTAAATATATATTAATTTGAAATACTTCGTGAATAACTCCATATTCATGTGTAGTTTGTAATCACATTTTACAATATGTATATTATTATATGTTGAATGTGATATTCAATCTCTTCCCATTTAAATAAGCGAAAGGTCGTGCTTATTTAAGTATTTGAAAATGTACTCTGAATTTGAATTGGTAAAAAATATCAATAATTAAAAATGATCAATGATTAATAAATAATTAATATAGTGAAATTTCACAAGTAGTTAGTACCTTATGAACATGTAATTGTATGGATTTTAAAGAATTTGAATTAAATTATTACTTAATTTTCTTTTTGACCCCCCCCCCCCCCCCCCCCCCACCTTCAATTTAGGCTGATGCATATATATTCTGCTTCATCTGATTCAAACGAAAAGTTTTTATAATATACTGAGTAATTGCTTCACCCCAACGAAATCTGGCTCCCAAACCCACAAATGTGATTATTGATATCTATTATGTTTGATACACCTTTTCAATGTCAGAGTGAAAACATATTTATATTACATATTAGGTTTTCCTCCTCATATTCATTATTTTTTGACGTAATTTTTTGTATAAAGACCCAGCAATTTTTTTCAAGTTCGCCGTTTTTAAACTTGTACGATCTCATTATTTTCTATAACTGATGTACAAACTAGTATTTTATGATATTTCTTCTTCGCTTTTTCTTTTAAACGATATTTACTATAATTAGTTTGTATATGTATGCACATCTGTTAATATACACAAATTCGTATATTTTTAAAATTTGTTCGAATCTGAATCCTGGACATTTCATAAAAAATGAATCTGTCAATTTTACTCTTTGAGACAATTTGAGGTACGATTGACAGAAATATATGAATTCATTGTTTGTTTTCATAATCATTCATTCATCAACATAATTTGTGTTTTTACACAAGAAATTATTGAATTGAGCCAAACTTATCGCAGTGAGTGAACTTCATGAGGATTTCATTACAAAAATTTGCGTCTTATACTACTTTTAATTGTATATATGAATCACATCGAAAAAAGTGTATTGTTGGAGCACCGTACTATGACTATACCAACCATAGAATTTGTCGTGAGTGTCAACTACAGTATGGTTGTCCTAAAAATACTTTCTATTCCGTGCAATCTCTTACCGCTCTTACCCTATTTGCCGAAAATGAATGTAAGCCTTTTAAATATAGCGTTAACTGTGCTGTATGTCGTTGGAATATGCTTGAGTACATTATGTTCAAGGTCAGGTTTCCGTACTTCCATCTTGATAAATTCCAGAAGCTGAGCGTATCTCAGCACACAAACAAATAATAACTTATTTTATTTATGTATACAATTTTATAACCGAAATTATAATCGCATTAAAAAGATGAAAAACGAAAAAGTATTAAATATAATTTTTATTTCAGTTAAATAATCTTGTTCCATGATTTTTATTAATATTTTATTCGTTTTATTCGAATATTTCATGATTTCTTTAACATTCGACTATTTGAGTCTTTTATGTTAAATAAAATATATATATTTGTATTTATACAAGTGTGTGTATACCATCGAAAAATTAGCTTCATATAGCGCTATAGCATAAACATAGAGTATCGCGTCGAGGCGTAAAAATCCTATTATTCACCGCGCTGAATATAATGTATTATTATTTCCTTTTGTTTAATACTACTAAATTTATGTGGTCATTTTTACATTTATATGCCTATATGACTCCAGTATTTAAATATACTCACACACACGCACACACACGTGCGAGCGCGCGCGCACGTTTAGATTCACTTCTTTAATATATAGGTTTCATTTTCAAACTAATTTTTATAAATAATAAAGAGTATATTTACTACAGATTCGTTCATACCATACTCACATAAAAATGTAACAGTGCAATGGGGTGTTTTCTTTCTGACGAATGATGTAACAGAGTATTTATCAACGTTTGTTATATATTATTTCTAGTTTTTATTGCAAAAGGAAGAAATTAATAAATCTTTCTTTGCCATTTCGTGCGTACTTATGAACTATGTAAATTTTACTTCTTGGTGTTATGAAATGTATATTAATTATACATTTGTTACACATTACATATTAAAAAAACTATATAAATATATCTCCAAATAAATAATATATATATATGTAACTAAATATCGTAACCATTATAATTAATGCATTAATATAAAAATTAAAGAAGACCTATCAGACCTTTTGTAATCGATTATGAAATTTGTAGAAAAAATTGACGAATAAATTAAAGTTGACTAGACGCTTGATTCATAAATAACGATTTGCACGACAGACTTTCTTGTCGCAGGTTCTGGCGCCGCAGCCGCGATGTCTCGAAGAACAGCCTCAACCGCTTCTTCCCATTCCCTATCTTTCAAAGAATGTTTTCCATGACTTCCAGACTCCCCTCGCTTTCGTCTCGGCATGGCGATCACCGTTAAAACTCGCCTTTCATAAAACAAACAATGAAGGTTAGCCGATTATTATTTTTTTCTTTTACAAATTTGCGCGCTTATATAGCTGGAAAGAGCGAAATACGAGGTTAAAGGCAAGGCTAAAGGCTAATTATTTCAATTATCTCAGGTTTTTCATTATTATAATTAAATTGTTGATATAATTACATTTCAATATAATAATTATTTTAAACATTTTTCATATAACTATTTTGTAAAATATTTTTTTTTTTCAATAAACTATTTATAGAATATTGATTTTAAAAATTTGAACCAATAAACATTTTTGTTAAAATTGAAAAGAAAAATTGAAAATGTCAATTAAGCGCATCATTTGATTCGTTACAATTTATAAGTGCTAAACAAAAATGAATGAAATTCCAGGCCATTACAACAAGAAAATGCGAGCTTTTATAAGAATGTTTAGTTTGTGCTTTATTTCTGGAACATATCATTTCGTCCCAAAATGTCCATTTTGATCATCAAATTTCAACAACGTATTATTATATATCTACACTATATGCCCCCTCCCCCAATTCTAAATCCATAGTCCGCTATATTTTCGAGCTCGCTCTATCGATTTATGCCATTAAGTAAACGGGAAAAGCACTTCCAACTCCTGATTTTCTTCCAATGAAAAAAGGGATGTTTTTAAGGATACTTTTTAAGGATACTTCGTCAAATTCAGTAAAACGAACGAAAATAGGGCGGTCAAGTTCCAATGTAAAGAGTTATCACGTGTGGGTTACTTTATTTTTAATATATAGTCATATTTTTCGTGTAAGGTCGGAAAACCATCCAGAAAGAGGCTGCTCGCTAGTAGAAATTTACTACTTAATGCCTTAATTTACTATTAAAAACTACTAATATGCAGTAGTGTTACTATACTAAAACTAGTAGTGAGCAGTAGTTCCACTATAGGTGTTTGCAGTAGTCAAAAGACATTCAGTAAGTAAATTTGTACAAGGCTTTTGATAAACATTATAGAGCCGAATTGTACATCTACAATCAGTACAAAAATATCGATTACAAATAAAATATATTTTATAAAGTTGAAAAAATAAGAATAAAAATAAAAACATAAAAAAAAACGTATGATTCTTGATAAACGTTTACCTCCCCGCGGTAAGAATCAGTAACAGTTACATTTACAGTAGGAATAAAGACGTTGCATAGAGAGCACTGATGAAAAAGAAACTAGAAAATTAAAAATCTACAAAAAAAAATTGCCATACTGAATCCGCCATTTTGAATTCATCATTATCAATTTTATAGTTCTTGATGTTATCAGCAATCCGAAAGAGCATCATGATTCAGATTTCATGTCATTTGAAAAAGTGTAAATAAATAGAAGTCCCCCGAATATTATGCAAAACAATATATGATACAGAAGCCATCTTTTTTGTCAAATTCAATCTCTAATATCTCGCTCAATTTTGGTCGAATTTTTTTTTTTTTACTTTAATGGTAATTTAATGCTCTACATTACAATACAAGAATCGTTAATCCAAATAAACAAATTTAAAATGTTTACTACAAGTAATGACCGTAAACTTTTTGCAACGCGTTTCAACGACGTTCAAATAAGTTGATGATTTGACGCGGAATATTACTTATAATATCCAAATTTTACAGTCAATTGAAATCAATAAACAAATTAATTAATACACTTGATTCATTATTTTATTTTTAGATAAAAATTTTTTTTCTTACTTAACGTACAATTTTTTTAACATCATCAATAATTATACACAGATTTTTCTGTTTTCATGATAATATTAGAATAATCCGCCTTTCTACAGAATTGGGTCATCTTGCATGTGTCGTCATGGGTAAACATGCTCATAATATTTCATATCCCCCTTTTACGCCGCTTTTGTTGCCAAATTCTTTTTTTCCCGTAAAGCAGTAAAGTTCAATTTCGGTCACTCATATACTTATGAGGTCAGGATCAAAATTGTTCAGATTTTCATGTGATTTATTCAATATGTATAATTGAAATAAACGCATTTAAACAAAATGTTGTTCTTTTTCAAGCATTATGACTCCAACAATATGCGGATTGACCACTAAATAATACAAATGACGACTATGCTTAATCCATACTAATATTTGCTCGCTACTTTATATGCGAATAATGTATAGACATATTTAATTTCCTATAGATAACTCTTAAAATTCGATCATATTAAAATGTATACATTTACATTAGATATAATGACTTTAGGAACTTTGAGTTTTGAGCGCGATAAAAAATTGGCTATATAAAAATGCTCGGACAAATTGTCGGCGCTGATTTTAGAAATACTTTGTATAATGGCTACAATTTCGGCTAATTTATAATAATTAAAAGATTAAATACATTGAAAGGGCCTTACCTGAGGTCGGACTGTAAAGCAGACATATCGCCTCCAGCCTGTTCTCCCAGTTTCTTGAGAGCTTCAGCCAGCGGACCACTTAGTGCCTGCAGCGTTTTCCAAGAATGAGCATATTGCCGTCGAACCAGCTCGATTATAGTGCTCGTCAAAGCAAGGCCCATCAAGATATAAAGTGTACAGATGAGCATGTAGTTGGTTTTTGCTAAAAAATTCAAGCATTGCCGACATTTTCGATTGATTCGATTTTACTCGCGGATTAATTGATTGAATGCAAAAACGAAGTCTGCCTAATATGCATCGTAGATATCTGTACTTTGGAATTAATTGAAAATGCGAAAATTACGCTGTAATAATTGATGATATAGATTTAAGCTGGATGTATAGTACCATATGCATTGATTTGTGGAATAAATTATCGAGGAAATAAATCGCGTGAATTCCTATGGCCATTTAAACGATGTTGTTGACCGTGTTATATTATGCCGCACGTTGCGGCTGTGTTTACAAATGTAAATGTATGTAAATTTATTTCCCGGTCGATCGCGTTTCCTCCCGGCTCGTCACTGATTTGCCCTTTCTGATTAATGGTGCGGAAACCAAAAATATTTTGACCCATTTATGATTTAATTGATGAGTATAGGCTTACTTGTTTCTTTATTTTTCTGATGTCATAATTATCGACACTGTAATATGATACCTTACTTTCATAAGAGCCAAATACATTTTAACATCTGATACGTTTTATTGGATCTTGATATATGCAGCTTCGTCATTGCATTTCTGTCTTTAAATTATCCTACGATGTTTCATTAATTGATT
Source organism: Trichopria nigra (assembly GCA_030522945.1). NCBI lineage: Eukaryota > Metazoa > Arthropoda > Insecta > Hymenoptera > Diapriidae > Trichopria > Trichopria nigra. The sequence continues at coordinate 60,784 of JAPYZR010000365.1, read as the reverse complement.
AATTTAAATTACGTACATATTTTTTTATTTCGTACTATTTCATTATATTTTGTGGCATTCCATTATTGTTTGATCGCGTTATTTACGGTGTAATTAAACAATGCAATAAATTATTTAATATATGAAAGTGATAAAATAAAAAATAAAATTTCATTTATATTAAAACATTTATAGATAGTATTATGTCCTTTTTTATAACAATGTGAAGATTACTTTAAAATTTAATAAACAATTAAGTATAAAATAAAAAGGTTATTCAACATGACTGGATGAACGCATCATGCATATATAAGAATTAGATAATGTATGCGTTTATAATTTTACATAGATTCTGACATCAGGATCTTTTGAAGAAGATACTGCTGCGTTACCTGGGACCAAGTCACCGAAACCAATAGTAGTCATAGTCACGAAGCAAAAATAAAACCCTTCGAAAAAATCCCAGTCCTCCTCCCACAGCATAAACATTCCAGCTCCGCACGCCAAATAGAGAAAAAGTAGAACAACGGCGGCAAAGGCTCCTGAAACATAATTTTTACTTATATGAAGACACGGGTTTCGTATTTGCATATACAGGAAATGTCGATTTGTGATTTATTTGCATACACTAACTGTTGTTATTTGTCCATATTACATAACTGAATTACTAATATTGTAAGTAATTTGCTAGTAAATAAATATGTGTTACAAATTTTAAATGATAAATATAAAAGTCATATTTATAGACATGTTATTATAAAGGATGAGGTAACATTGAAGTAATTTTGATAAATGTAAAATATTAAATACATCTTAACATTAACAAAACTTGATTTATCGATATCGTAGCGATTGTGATATAAGTATAAAGGCATTGAATGTATAAATATATAAATATATATATTGAAAATTGTACAACAACTAATACTTTAAAGCTGTTGTATAAAAATAAAAAAAATAAAAATATTTATAGGCCATATTATGACATTTATAATAACATAGATGACGTTGTATTACAAATTACATTGTATTGTAAATGTATACGTAAAATTCACCAGTGACAGGGGCATACATTCGATGCACTCGATATTGATGTTCAGATTACGAGGTCTTTTTTCACGACAGGAAGGGAGAAACCTTTTGATTACTTAGTACCGAGTCTAAGCCTTTGCATGTTCGTCCCTTTATTAATAGAGAAATGAAATATTCTATAAACGACAATAGTATAAATGAATATTAGAATGTAAAGCCTGCTAAAATAACATTTCTACTATACTAAATTACTAAATTATTAAACTGCTAAACTAAACTTCTAAAATAACGTAAAACAAAATAAAATACAAAATATTTTATAAATAAAAAAAAATCTAAACCTCACATTTAAAAAATGGTTAAAAAATAATTGTATGAAGCATTTATAAATAATGAATGAATGAAGCATTTAGAAATAAAATTTATTTGAAAGTATAAATTAAATGTAATGAAGACAACTTAGAAAAATGTTTATGAATAACATTTTTTAATATTTAATTACTATTTGGGCGAAAGTCGAATGAATTTAATTATTTCATTCATTTATAATCGATCTTTATTATTAAATATATCCATACTGTCGCCCGCACAACGTCTTCCCCTAATTCAACTTTCTGTCAGCGTCAGAAGTGGATGATTCATTGATGAGTCTGCAAGGCGAATAATCCTGCCACTGCTCTCTCAATTCCGACCAGAAATGCTGCTCATATATATAATAATGAATATAACGCAATTCTACTTGATCAGAAATGTACATAAAGCTGATGAGAGCGAGTATTATTCCACATCGATTGAGTGTCTAAAAAGTTTAAATTTAATTTGGAAAGCTGAAGAATTGTTTGATTAAATAATTATTAAAATTATTTAAATTATTTCTATACTGTTTTTTAATATCTATGGTTTCGGTAATATTGCTTTTTACAAGATGTCTATATATGTGCAATATTAGCGTTTATTTTTAATTGTGGACCCATATGTTGCCATTTTAGTTACACAATTGCGATGCGGGGCCATAAAAAATCATTTGCATTGATCCATCGGATGGCCTCTCGAGACAATGCATTTAAATAGTCCGCGAAGGCTAACCGAAAATATGTCTGTCATTTCGATAATTACACCCAGCTATCGGATCATATTTTAGTCATGACATTTTTGCTAAAAATTGTCAGTTGTAGGACAGATACTGTATAAGCTCATCTTTGATCATCGCAGCCGATGAGGGTGCTCTTCTTTGACCAACGTGTATATATATCTATATGAAGATGCAATTCGGGCTTCGACTTCGGTATATTTGTGTTTATTTATATCACTCGTAATAATTGTGTAAAATTTCTGTATTTAGATTCAAAACGTCACTAAGTCAAAGAGGGCTCATTACAAATATCTGACAAAGATATAGATTTCTGGAAAAGCATTCATATGAATACTTCATAAATTTATTATCGCTGACTTGTGAATGCATATTCTTCGTTAAATCCTCATGGAATTGATTCAGTGACTTAACACCAAAGGGGGAAAGGAATGATCCATTGATCGTTAGCACAAATGCACTGAGATATCGTAACAGAAAAAACCTTACAATTGGTTATAATATATCTGTGTGATCATCCACTTACGTGCGTGTTACTTATTAATATTAAAGCGAAACCATACTACATACAATTTTTAAAATCCAAAGAACTGTTCAATCTGTCTGTCGCAAAGGGAATTCCTGGAAATCATTAATTTATCACAGGAAAAGGAAAAAGATACGGTATCATTGAAAGAAAAATGGCTATATGATTTCGTAAAAAATTGAGAGTGAAATTGATAAGATAGGAAAAAATCAAAACAGGGAAAACTTTATCTGAAAGAGACAAAAAAAAATATATAAATTAATTTAAAGTAATTGGTGAAAAGCCAACTTAATTTTATGATTCACGAAGTTTTCAAAATTCTGTAAAGTAATATTTACAATTCGTAAAGAATTCATAAAAAATGTAACCCACATTTATACCAAGTAAAAATCAGATAGCTTATTTGAAGTGATCGAAAAAGTTTCTATAATTACCTAAGTAACGTCTTCCAGCAAGATTGATGGACATGGGGCAGCGCAATTCCTCCGGAAGTACAGTACGCACTCGCTGCACAATTTCCCTGATGCCATCCGCGAAAAGTTTTCCTAAATCAGCGATGACGGTAAGGGTTAACGGTATGCCGATGAAAGCGAACAATATGCAGAACATTCTTCCCCAGTGGGTTGAAGGTACGACGTTTCCGTAACCTGAAAAACAGCGAAGCGGAAGTATACTAGTAATGATTCTCGAAAGGCTGGTACCACGGATTTTCATTCTGCCGTTTACAACGCTGGAGGCAAAAAGATAAAAGGCATCCTCTTTTTTGATAAAAAGAACAAAATTCACTCCGGTTCGGAAGCCTAATCATTGAACAACGAGAACGACCGGCTGAAATTTTTTGTGAACAGGACCGCCGAGACTTGTCTTTAGAAGTATACCACAGAAAGACAAAGGCGTAATTATGAATTGTCACTCCTCTAAAGTTTTATCTTAATGGATCGTATAATACTTTAACTGAGATAAAACTGAATTTTTACGACTTCATTTCTTTGAATAGTTTTATAAAAAAACTTTACAGTGAACTAAAAATAATTACAACTTAAATGGAATATACTCTGAAATAAGTGTATTGCAGTCCATACGATTTTGTTCGTGTGCAATGCGTCTTTTTCCACTATAGCAGCAATATGTCTCTATATATGTACTTAAATTACAGGGCAGAGTGTCTTGATTTTTAGAAATCATTACAATCATATACCATGTACGCGGGACGAGTGCAATCATTAATCGGGAAGGGATTATGAATTACCCCCATGACACATGGTTGTTGTCACAACGGTATTAAAAAACTTCCCTTTTTAACCTGGCATGATAAAAAGTAAAAAACAAAAAATTATAATTTACTTTACACCAACGAATGTACGTCGGTGTTAAGATAAAATTATTTTCACAAAATAAACGAAGTATTGTTTTATGTATTCTTAAACTAAATTTGCAATTGCTGTAAGCATTCAAATTTTTTTCAGAAAAAAATCACGAATTTTTCAAGTATTTGTATATACTTTTTTTATCTTTGTATTCTGAAAATACTGAAATATTTTATGAAAACAACGAAAATTATATAAAAATCCCCTTCACATATATGTACATATGCTCATTATTTTAATATGTACATAAAATAAGCGTGAAAAATATAAAAACATGTAAAAAAGTTATAAGAGTGTAAGATACGTATATGAGACTTGTAAGTCAACTGGTTTTGGATTGCTTGTTTTCTTGGCTGCTGCAAGCATTACTGAACGGCATGCCATTTTTAGTGTCTCAGAATGAAACGGGTCAAACCATTTTTTTTTAAGAAAGCGAATGCCAGATGGTAAGAAATCATCGCACTGATCATAAATATACATGGACATTGCGAATAAATGATTTTTAAATTCGTTTACACTAAATTTTCTACATATTGTGAAAATAATTGATTATTCTATTATCAAGGTCACTACAGATCTATAGGTTTTAATGAAAAAAACATTATTTCCACTGTATGAATATCTCATTTTGCATATGGGTGCATGACAAGTATTGTTGTATTAAAGTAATCCTGAATAGTAGTAATTAATTAATCGCAATATTTTAAAAATTGTTCGAAGGTAAAATACTACATCAATGTTTGAAAACGATTCAAAACGAAGACAGGTACAAAAATCGAAAAAAATGCTTATAAACTTGCGAGTGATGGGCCGCCAGAATCGCCTACCTGACCATCAATGTTACCCTAAACACCAAATTTACTGTGAATCCTAGCTTTCACTTTTTTTCAAATACAACAAAATGCGAGTGGTGTCTTAATTTTAATTTTAATTTTTTTTGTTGTTAGTTATAAAAACAAATTATAGGGTAATATCGGATAATCAAGAACTTTTAAAAAAATATTTTAGCGGCTACATCAGTTTTAAAATTTAATTGAGTATATATATGAGTATTATTATTTTATAATTATTATTATACTTGTAGGTGGTTCGGAATTCGACAAATAATATTATTGCATAGTATTTATAGAAAACTATTTATAGAAAATGACTATTTGTGGAAATAAGTCACACTAGAAAAATAAAAAAGAGAGCGAATATATTGCAGATTAAAATTTTGAATTCAAAATATTCGACAAGTTAAGTGCAATGGTCTTTATATTGTAGGCCATACCAGGTGTGTTCAAGGCCAGATGCGCATTGACCAATATACGATTCTTTATAAAGTCAAGATGCAATTAATTTAATTAATCTACGTTTTATAATACATGTAATTATATTTGAACGTAATTAATGACCAAGTCTAAATCTAGGACTTACTTCAGCAAATCACAAACGATCTTTACTGAGCATTGGGTATCATGTATCCAATATTGGAAAAATTCACTCTGTGTGTATGTTTCTTGAAATTTTGAAAGCATGTATTAATCCGAGTAGTTTTCTTATATAAAAGAAAATGTATATTTCAGTTATCTGATTCGGAAGAACGTTACTGCTGACGCATCATTATGCTAATTTATGCACTAAAAATTCGCCTTGATATACGTCAGTTTATCATTTTTTGCTGTCATTTTATGGAAGTTGCTGTCATTTACTGATCAACTATTATTCGACGCATTTACACGAATAAACTATGCACATCTCAACCCTATATTTGCGTTTCTGACTTTGTTCAATATAAATTTATAATCAACTTGACAATGTTTTTTTGCGTAGATATATATTGTGTAGCTGATTTTTTGTTACTCCGTTATCAAAATTAGAAAGGAATGTGTTTCAGTACATGACGTATTATTATTACTGTACTATGTATAAAAATATAAAATTAGAAATTACAATTACCTATAGTCGTTAAAACTGTACTCGCGAAAAAAACAGCTTGAAGTACACTCCATCGATCTGTTGTGATTGGCAACAGGTTCAATTCTTCAAAATCCGTATCGCTCGAATCTACAATTTCTGCTACAAAGTTTACAGGAAGACCAACTTTCACTGCATCTTGCACCGCAACCTCGTACACGCGAAGTTCGGCACTGACCTGAACACCATAAAAAAATTAATGAAAACATCGTTCACATATATATATATATATATATTAGTTTACTTTATGTTAAATTGCAATGTAATCCTGCAATAACGACACTTGGAACTTGTATGCATTCGGCGTGATATATATTCATAAACCCAGTATTCGAGACATTTTTGTATAAAATTATATATATAAACCGAACGGTTAATCAGTATGGTCAGAAACTATGATCGTAAGATAGTTAACCCGTGAGACCTTATATTTCTCGAGACACAATTTCAATAATATGCAACTGATGTAAATAAATGATTACTGGATATACAATATATTAGAATCTAGTAATATAACATGTATATTTTTAATACAGTTTAATATACATATAATGCAGACTATAACGAAAGATGAGGTTATTTTTATGTTTATTTTTTAATCTATAAATTTGGTTTGGTTAACGATCGTGACGAATATTTTGTAAATTACGATTCTGCAGTTACTAAATTCAGAGCAATGGGCAAAAATATAATTTAGATTATGAGTTCGGGAAGTGGGTTTGACATATTCTATACTTGCCCTTTATTCTACTAGTAGAATATAAGATAATCTAAACTACTTCCCGATACCTAACTAAAAGTTGACGCCCACATTATGTATAACACTTCAGTTTAATACTTTTTTTATACTTTAAATTATTCTAATAATCTAAATCTTTATTAGCAGCATATAATGAAAATTGAACTTTAAGTGATTTTAATGAAGTTTTATTTTATAAATCCTTTTGTAGTTATAAGTTAGAACAAGATATTTTTATTAAAATGCGAATCATTCGAAAAAAAATCAAAGCAAAGTATTAACACATCAGACTATACGGGTACTTTTTATTTCAATTTTAAAGATATCGCTTACTAAAGTTGCGAAATTCCTGACATCAGTATTATTGGCGATGGATCCGATCAGCTGCAGTCTTTGGATTTGTAAAGAGTTGCGCAAACGAGTTAGCCGTGCCAATTCTGCTGGAAGCTCGAGTTCTCGAAAAACCTGTGAAATTCAATAATCGATTTTTGTTCGGCGTTTTAATATAAAACATTGAAAAGTTCCTTAAATTTCAAATACACTATTTAAAATACTCGCAGAGAGAGACATCATTATAAACACGCTAGTGTATTACTCTATAGTAGAAAATTATTGATCATTTTTACATTTTCCATTTCTCCCATGCATTTATAACATGGCAAATTATCTCAATTGGTTAAGAATTATAGCTAAAAAATTGTTTCATTTCAGGCCCTACCATGCTTGCATATACAGTTTCACTTAAGTCATTAACGTTTAAAATAAGGATATTTTATGGCTTCTTCACGTCCTGCATTTAGAGGTGTTAAATTAATGCACAGGAAAATTCATTCTCGGTCACTTTTAACAAAAAAATCGTCATTTTCTTTATAAACTGTTGCAATTAATAAATCGTACTTCTACTACTATAATAATAATAATAATAATAATAATAATACTAATAATAATAATAATAATAATAATAATAATAATAATAATAATAATAATAATAATAATAATAATAATATTGAAAAACATCATATGTATATATGAAACATGACTTAGTTATAATTAGAATAACGTATATAAACATATAAAACATTTGTCATCGTAAAATCTGAACAGGAAATTTAAGCCTCAAGTATACATATACATGAAATCCACGAGATTTCACGTTTTTAAAAGTTCTGAACACAGAACGTCTAATTAATTCTTTGCACGATCGTCGTAAAGGCCTTATCGAATATTTGAGAACGAAAGGAACAGCATACCTCACAATATCCCTATTTTCCCTTCTTTAATTAATTTTTTTTTACCCGTGCCGAATAAAAAAGCTGTTAAATCACTTTTCTTTACTTTTATTATAATTCAAGATTATTTATTGTGCGTTAAAAAAAGTTAATTTTTAATGTAACTAAAAATAAAATTTTATAAATGTATCTCTTTATTATCCGTATTAAACATGACGCAAATATTTATTGCCCATATAATTATCGACTTAACTTTAACGCCAGTATCGAAGATTATTTGAATAGTGTAATAAAGATCACCATCACTTGACTTGTATATTTATATGAAACTTTTTCCGATTCTTTTATATATACGATATATAAAAGTCGTCAATATTTATATGGATAAATATTTATACAGCAAGCACTGCAATGTACATGCCATAAACTTCAGCAATTTATATTCTTTGCAAAACTTCGTTCTGCTATTCACGTTGAACATCATAATATTTTGATTTTGTTCTATATACACGATGCATCTTACTGACATTATCAACATGTCGAAAAAATAATGTTCTTTTCCGCACACTTTTCGTTATTTGGTGTTTCAGCATTTAAAATATACGTATTTTGTCATGGTACTTAATTCAATAGTGTTAAATAAATGTATTTGGAACAAAAAAGAAGAAACATTCAGAATGTTGTCAAACTTGAAGTTTACCAAAATACACTTTTAAAATTCAACACTATTTTAAACTTTATTAAAGATATGTAGGTTTATTTTACTATATAAATGAAAGGCCTTGAAAGAAATTTTCTTTATAGAAAAATATATTTGCTGTTGTAGGTCTAAAAAATAATCGACTTTAAGACAAAAAGCAAGTTCTATTACGTATAGTAAAACATTTTTATGGCAGGAAAAAAATATTAATTCCATTTCTTCTTCTTTTTTTATAAGCTGACAATATTCTACGCCTGCATTTGGATGTTTGAGGCAGTCACAAGTAAATATTCTATTATTATACTATTTTACAGTTCGTAACGATTTTATAGCATTATTTTATACATGATAATTTATTTGCGAATTAATGAGAACAATCAAAGAAACGAAACGAAGCGCATGGTGCTGAATACAGATGAATCTTCTTTAATTTGAATTTCGCGACTTAAACTGGGATTACGACTGAATGAAGTAGACCGAGGGTTCTTTGAAACAGATCGATGGGGTAAAAAATAAAGTTCCAACGTTAAATCTTGACAATATTAATTAGTGTATTGTTCGATCAAATAAGTAACTTCTTGCCGAAATTTCTTTATAAATGTATACTATATTATCATATGTATTTTTGCCATTGTACATAAATGATTCATTTGATGCGTTCGGTACCCAGTAAACCAAGAAGCATTCAAGTACCAGAAATAGAATTAAGAATGATAGAGAAGTATTCGTTTTGGACTGAAACGAATACTTCTCTATCATTCTTAATTCTATTTCTGGCACTTGAATGCTATTGGTTTACTGAGTAGAGTCCTAATGGGTTATATTTGAACAGCTCATATAATTTGATAGTGCATTTACCTCGTATTATTTGACTTAATTACAGCTTGCCAACCATTATTGTGAATAGAAATGCGACACTTTCAACTCATTTTACTGACGCAACCGCAGTCGAGATTACTACATTACGTTACTGTATAAATAAGTATCTAGAATGTTTTCTTTTTATTGCAAACGTAAAATTTATTTTTTACAAAATTATGTCAAAATCAATAATACATACATTGCTAAAAGACCCACTTCTATTCGAAAATGATATGACATTGCTTTTGATCAGTTAAAAATGATTGGCATCAACCTACTGGGTCGTAATTGAATTATTTTTCGGAACCTTATCTTTTATTATTGGAATTGAAATTCCATTAAAGAACATATAGGTAAAACGCCATTAATGTCCATTAATAGGTTATTGTCTGAAAAAAGCCTACACGAGCTCTAGCAATAAGAGGGTGTTAAGAACTCGAAGGTGGTGTGTTGATCAAACAGAAGTTGCGTGCGTACACGCACTAAATCCGTCGGCCGTTTATATAACACCGACGCTTCAAGTATAGCGCCTTAATTATAGGTAGGTGAAACACATACGATACCCTATAACGTGTCACCCTATCTCGCAAATGTTAAGTGAATATACAGGATGAATGTTAACTATATAGTTATTGTAACGCTTGTAACATCTGCGAGTCGAAACACGATTTGCCGAAAAATGTTTATACGATCGTTAAACCCAATTGAAGCGTTTCAAAGTACCAGTTGCTTTAAGAATCCGAGAATATCGATGATTTCAGTAAACTTATACACATAACATCGAGGCACGCGGGTAAACAGGGAATGAGATGATGTAAATTTTAGAATGATCACAACTCTAAAAATGTTAACGTTTTGTTAATATTTTTTAATCATCTTTAGTAACGAAGAACACGGTACTGAACAATGAACTGAAGAACATTGTCGCTACTTTTTAGAAAACATTAAGAAGACGTACTTATTTATTTTTAAAACAAAATATTTTTTACAAACTTGTGTGTACTAATATTATTTCTTTTTTAACTTTTTTATAAAAAAATAACTTGAAATTGAAGTTGCCTTGATTTTAATTTTCGATAAAGAAACGAGTAATTTATCGATAATGTATATATATATATATGTTTATATATACGAACTTGAGTATGAGCCTATTCATGTCGAAATGTCAACTTTCACCATCGATGCTTCCACGGCTGTAAATATTTAACTTCAAGCAAGGATATACGTACACTGACCTCGAAAATATGACCATAAACAATATTACCAGAGGTTTTTATACATTTGGATAAATAACGTAAGTAAAACTTATTCAAAAATGTTTTTTGACAATATTGGCACATTCATTTCATTAATGAATATAATGTTTATATTTTACAATTATTTAATTTTGCCCATTGAACATTGAATCCAAATGTGCTCCAAAATTTGGCCTGAATATAAGATACTCGTTAATAGATTAAAACTAGTATATATATATATATATGCATCAATCAAATACAATTTGATGTAATATAATAGTTATATTATGACAAGATATTCTCAGTTTGAACATTAAATTAAAGTAATTCCTATACTGACAAAACGCACGATATACTTATATTTGAAATTAAAACAATTCAATTATATGCAAATCAAAAAGTTATGACAATACATGTGATAGAGAAAGAAAAATATTAATTATTCAACGATTTTCTTTTTTTGCCAAATAATATATTGCGATGTGCACCTGTTGCGTCCGCTTTTGTATAACTGCGAATATATATATATATATATGAATTTCAGAAAGTGACAGGAAGCAACAGTTTTATTTAAAACAAAATACTTTTCCATTCCTTTGTAAAAATTTGCACGCTCATTTCGGGGATCTGTCTAGCGCCCCATTTTTATGCATGGCAAATTTCTACTAAGGTTTGTTTATAGGTATAAAGTTACTTTATACGCACAAACAATCTTCGCTACGTTCCTTAGTGGCAAGTCAGTAATGACAGCTTAGTACTGGTTTCTTCAAGGTGATCTAACTACTTGATGAGAAAATTACTTTCGAAAAAATGCTTTTACTGCTTGGGGATACACGCGTTCTAAGCTTAAAACCCACACTGCGTTTTGATATTTACTATAAACAATTCCAGTGAATGCCACCATAACGTTGAAATTGTCGATTTTTATTTGAGGATGAACATTTCCAAAAGCTAACAATTTAATCATTGCATAATTATTTGTCAAAGTATAGTATCAAATAAACTTTACCGGTTTGTAAAGTCGATTTCTTTATAACTTCGTTTTTAGGACAATTCTTTGAGATATTTGTCTCGTGAAATCCACGTTTCTGGGGGAAATTTTAAAATCCTTTAAAGAAATCTTCATTATTAATTATATTGCTTACGATTTATTGCATTACGTTATAATTTATTGTTAAACTTTTCTGTCCGAACAATTAATACGAAAATTGCAAAAAATGACGAGATTTTTAGTATACTAAAAATCAGTAATGAATCAATTGTTTTCTCAAGTTAATGATTTTCTATTATTTAACCTAACAAAATTTTCAAAGTGGTTCATATTATTAAATTATAATTAAAGCGGCTTACGAAATTGGATAAATTCGTTTACCGAAGTTGCTCTTAATCTTTTTCTCTAATATATATATATGTAAAATAGATACGTATTATATGTAGTAATTTTTTTAAGTACAATTTAATACAGGTCGTTTTATTGTTTAAATAACATATCTTTCTTAGATGTACATAATATTGGCTTGATACGTTAAAAATTATAAACAGTCCTTGTTAATTAAAAAGGTAATTTTTGACTGCTGATTACGAATATGATAATAAAAATTGGCGGTCGGGCATTTTTTTGAAAAAAATGCCTAAAAACGTGATTTTTTATTTTTTTGCGTTTATTTTGAAAAATACAAATGTGACGAAAAAATGTTTTCAACAAAAAATGTAGGTCTTCAAATTCTCGACAAAAAAAGATTTTATACATTTTTTCCGTATAAAAAAGAAAGATGAACATTAGCATAAAATGCTTGGCGTGCTCCATTTTAGCATGTAACCCTTGTATACATCATGATATAATAAGATTATACCACGGTATACATTGCGGTAATTACAGGGACTAAAATTTCAGGTGCGTTCGACCACTACAGAAACGGGGTGTATGGGGGTGGAGCCCCCCAGTACTTAGGCCTCTCCTATAGGTTTACAAATTGCCTTAGAAAGTATATAAATGACTACTTCTTTGAGTTCAATAGTCAATTTATGACTTTTGCTTCCGTGGTGGGGAGCTCAGCCCCCAAAACCCTCCAGACCCACCTATTTACTAGCCTAACCCATGGTATAATCATAAGGTAAAATAATACGCATGTTGGTGGAGGGTAGACTTTTCATCAGCCAATCGTGAAGTTACGGGGCATGAAGGCGGGAATTCAAACGTCTGTAGAGTGGTACATACTATTTACATTTTTTTTTTTTATTTCAGACTATTTACATTTATATTTATTCCTTATATATAATATATATGGGGCATTCTTTGTGGATGGGAGACCCCATACTCCCCAGAATTCATTTGCTCCAAAAAATTTGTTACAATAATGAAAATTTAGCCAAGCCTGTCTACTTTTGTTCGCCGTTGGGCGCTTTTGAAAATTCAAAATGGCGGCACGCCTACACTCCAAAATATATAGGAAAACTATTTTATTGTTTTCCTATCACGTACAAAAAATGTATTACAGCGTATAATAAGAATTGTTTTTGTCATCAAAATCGTTACTACTTTAAATTTGCGTAATAGAAATTGGGGTGCAAATATATGCAATATGCAATAATATATACCTATATACACTAAAATACATCTTACTATCGAGAAACTTAACTATAAGAGTAGTTATTTTTATCGTTGTTTAATCGTTTCCTTTCACGATTACGAAAAAAAAAGCATCAAACCTTTTCCATAGATAATTTGATGTCCTATATTATCTTTTTTGAAATAATGCAAAAAAATTATAAAAGACGCGTTTCTCTCAAAGTAGTGGCCCCAATATGTCCGACCGCCAAATTTTATTGTCATATTCGAAATCAGCAGGCCAAAATACATCGAAATGGTGTCTGTTATATTACACACAAGGTATCGAAAAATATTGTCGGATGTATACGTGTGTAAGTAGTCACTATATTTGGAGAATAAAATGTTCTCCACTTTTACACGTTATTCTTAAAATATTGTGATATTGTATTCTGCTCATTATCTTTAACGGTAACCCTGTAATGAACTAAGGATGCATTTCTTCGCCAAACGCATAATTTGTTCCGGCAAGCACCTGCAAACAGCGCAACTATCGGGCTTCTTTTCTGTAGGTAGATATACATAGTGCGTATATGGTCTTTTTATTCATTTTAAAAGAATTCCTACCTTTTTATGATTGCAATGAACATTTAATAAGAACACCAGAAAAATTAAATATATAAATAAATTATTTACAGAGTATGTATATTGATTTGTTTACATTTGTTCAAGAAATTAGTATAATTTGTATAAAAATAATTTTTTCAATTTTTCACTAGCGGATTTTTAAGAATTTTGCTATTATTTTGAAGATGACAATATATAAGTATAAATATATATCTTCTCTGACGTGGATAAATCTCCTTTATTTAAGTTTAGAACAAATATAACATTATTCTGCAATTCTTAAAATATTTTGAAATGTATTCGAAAACGTTTAGCCTTGAATTAATCCTTAATCAAAGATATTACATATTCAATGTAGCCCCTCCATAAATTCCAAGTTTAAAATTTGTTGGATTTCTCATGGTTCGACACGAGGAAATTTGATAATAATGCGTGAGCCGTGTCACCAAACAGAATTATTTTCGCCAATCTGTGACGGCATGCGATATAGAGATACTTATTGAGAGCTGGGACATGAATTGATAATTCTTACACGTGTACGCAGAAGGGACCCTCGACAAATGATGGCCCTTTCACGGCCGCCAGACGGCCGAGCAGGTGATGTCGGTTACGTTGGTTTTAAGCAGTGGCATATAATATATATATATATATATATATATATATATATATATATATAACTAACATGAATACCAAGTATGCCTTATAATTCACCGAGTACAATGTGTTTAAAATATTTCTAAAATTATAAAAAGTATTTCTAAAATTGGAAAACATGATTTTTTTAAAGTGTGAATAAATTTACTTGAAGATGTCTTGTAAATGTTCTCAATTCCTTCCTCCATTTTTTTTGTCTTTTTTTTTTTGTATAAGTGGTATAGTTATTCGCATGCATACATCGTAACTGATTTATCCTTATCAAACTGCACATAAATTAAGAAGCTGATTTTTTAATGAACTGATAAAGTTGAAAATTCGACGATGGTCCAGAGAACACATATATCAAATATAGTGATTACTTGAAACAAAAACAAATTGAGATGTCATTCTATCTTTTCTTTTGATCTGGTATGTACGCTACAAGGGAACAATAACTATCAGGCTCATGTTTCTGCCCTATATCGGTCCTTTTCCAAGAAGACTCAGATAAAATAAATAGAAATGAGAGATTTCGATGTTATTCCATGTCAGTGTTAATATTTTCATTTCTATAATAACTTTTCTGTGAAATTATATATAAAATGAAGACGGATCATTTGTGCTTTTAATTCGAAGATAATTATAGAACAATAAACAAAAGTTGAATAACACACCCACGCGAATACGCACACACACACCCATATAAATAAATTGCTTTAATAATTTTTTTTTATTATGTTTATTTTTTCTATTTTTATTGATTTTTTTTTTTAAGTATTTGTTTTCTTATTTTTCCAGAATAAAATATTACAATCTGTCCATTAGACATTATTCAATTATTTCCCTCTGATTGAAATGGGCTTAAATGTAATAGAGACATGAAAGGAAGGCGTCCTACTGTGTTTCGTACTTAAACAAATTAATCAATATTGATTATTATTTGTTTTATTATTTACTTCTGGACATACTTTGATAACAATCATTAAAATATTTAACTGTATTAAATTATAAATTTTGTATATTAAAAGATCTTGGTCATTATATATTTGTCATTCACTGATTCTTACTTGAAAATGATAAAAAATGTAATTTTATAATAAATCGTGAATTATATATATGAATGCATTGTTTTTCAAAGATCAAGCACAATGAATAAGTTGCCTTTGTTGCAGAACCGACATTGATGGTGCAATGTATAGTACCGTAATTAACTTTTAAAATAAAATTTGGTTACCCATTTTCAAGTCTATATGATTCCATGTACGTAGAGTACCAAAATTTGATCCGAATGCAACTTTAATTATAGAAAATTATTTTTAGTTGAACTTTACGGTCTATTTAAACGCATTGCGATGAGGGTCCATCCTCGAACATTCGGAATACCATTGATTTACCATAAAATAACCATTGGCCTTTCATGCAAGTATATTTGAATAGTACGTAAGCGCCAAAATGACAAATAATTAACTATCGTTTTTAATACTTAATTCACTTAAATCGCCAACGAAGAATCACTCTATACAAAAAAATTGTTCATCAGTTGTTGATTGCCTTATATACTATATACTGTTTTTTATATACTACTATATTTCCGTTGTAGTTATTTTAACATTCATTAGTAGAGGCTATACGTATGGTTAATAATCGGGAATTTGTATGGAGGTTAATAGGGTATATAGGGCTATGTGGGATTTACAGGGATAAGTGGTGGAGATTACCAAAGGTGTGGGTGTATACATACGTAAAGAGGTTGAGGCGATGTCTATAAGGCGATATTATACTAAGAATACGTTAAGATGTCGCCTTTTTTCGATTCTACCGCGAGGATTATACATTTACTTCCAATATAATTCTTATCATGCGAAATAAAGCGATAAACCATGTTAATGCGGTTTACTTAAGTTTTGCATATGAAACTTTTCAATTATGCAAACATTACTTCAAAACAATACTATTATCGTTATAAATCCCGATACATTAATAATAAAAAATGACGTAATGATAATCGAAATTGGAGTATTTAACAAAAAAATGTAATAAACTCAGTATTTTTTAAAAAGTATTGTAATAAATGTACTTTTTTCAACATTTTTTCCAAGAATGGTTGTAATAATACCAGTATAATAATAGAATTTATTCATTATAAATTAAATCGTCGAATCTGTTTTTAGCGAATTTGTAGTGACTTCTATAAAAGAATATAGATACAGTTTTATATATTATACTTCACGTTTCATCGAAAATAAGACGGGAATTGATTCTAACATTTCATAAAAACAAAATAAAAAAGATTTATTTTTAAAACATACAATTAAGCCGACTCTTTTAAATTATTTAATTTTTAATTTAAGCTCGAAATCAATAATTTTATTTGCTTTAAAGCATAGAACACTATAAACAAAAACATATAATTATATAAAGCAGAAAATAATTGCTAATCAAGTGACATATAACAACATATAACAATCGACCCTTGTACGTGTACCACGATGCATACCTTTAACATTTTTTCAAATTAATTTATTTTAAGTAAATTGTAATTAAATTATTACTATTATTTATTGATTGTTTTTTTTTTCTTAATTTCGAAAATTTAAAAAGCACATTAATTAATTAGTGCAAAACTATCCCGATTCAAATACCATCCAAAAATCGTGGAGACAGAAAGGTATAAATGTGGTTCAATATAAATGATATATTTTTAATAATGTACTTGTTGTGTACTTCATTTGTTTTCGTTCCGGACACCCTCCTCGGAGATTCATGAGAACAGAAATAGTAACGGAAGCTCCCACTATTTTCGAAGAATGAAAGTATTTTAGGTTATTTAAATCGGCAGTACGAAGACATTCGTAATGATTTCAAAGGCGATTAGTGGTGTCCATTATTTATTACTCCAAAATAAAAACACGGCTTCAGTAAAGCTTTTCTTTAATAACAAATTTCTTCAAAGTAACATACATTTTCGGAAATTTTTTTAAAATGTGCATTATCCAAATAGTTATTAATAAAAAGAAATTGTATTTAAATATTATTTAAAAATTATTAATTTTACGTTTTTAATGCGGATGTAGAATTAAATTAGAAATAATATCCTATAAATAAAATAATAATATATGCATTTTTCACTAAAATACCCCATCATCGCAGTGTCAAATTATTTTTACAATTTTGTTAAGTTGAGTGGAATGAGTTTTTAATATTCATTTAGTATTTTTTCAAAGTTAAACAATCATCTTACCAAACCACCAATTGCAGTATAAAGCATAAGTACGACAAGCAATCCCACGTGAGAAAAAAATGACTTCAATTTTCTCAGCCTTGCGAGGTTTAAAATTCCTTTTCTTTTGCTCCCAATTGTGTCATGATTTTCATAATCTTCGTCGTTAAAGTTTATCTTCTCTGCTACCGCCATTTTTGCGATATAAACAATCTCTTCGACGAACACGAAAATTCTTTTTCTTCCGTGACATTCAGCCGGATATTTTTAACTTTGTCTCTCAGGAAAAATTCACTTTTCGAGTTAACACATTTCTATAATTACATATTTGTGCAACATATTTATTCCAAATTATGGAATATGCTCCATTATTTCACATATTTTATGAAATATAAAATCACTTACAATTTTTATAAACATAATCATATATTGGCTAATATAAAATTCACATAAACTATTAACAGTTCTGTATAAACTTGTACAAAATAATTACTTTTTTCATAAAATGTAATCTTAAAAAATTTGCGACATGATTTATTTTGAAATTCGAAGATTTCGAATGTAATTTAAAAAACTGCTTACAAAATTTCGTCGCGATCGAGCAAGTAGTTAAGAAGCGACTAGCGGTGGAATTTTGAGAATCTCTCGAAAACGCTTTAAAATCCGCGCCAGCGCAGTCGCTCTTTCCTCGTTCCTAAAATGACAACCAGTCGCCAAAAACCGGTGACAAATATCGCTCATGAAATGCATGCCATGGAAAAGTATGCGACTGAAATCAGAAGACCGAAACCATTTTCAAATTGAACAAATTCTATTGTGTACAGTCATAATCGCGGCATGACAATTATAATAAATTATGAAACTTATTCTGACTCGAGTAGTCTTGGAATTATGAAAGTGGGTGAGTGAAGTGGGTGTCTTTGACGTCATTGACTCTGTTGGTCCATTAGGTTGGTACTCCGAGTGACGAAGGAAGTGGGCCGACCGCTGGAGCGTCGACGGTCGAACATTTTGTAATTTTCGTTAGTTCGATTTTTACGTTTAACACTGCCAACTCATTATAATGAGTAAGTATTGGAGTTGTAATTTTGATCAATAAAAACCGCCGCGAATAAAAGTACTCACCGGATGATCAGAGTCCGGCGTTTTCGTTAGGGAAATTCATCTTGCGGATCGATAATTTGTGAGTTGCTTGTAAGAATGAGAAACGGCTCCGAAATGTCATTTATGTAGAACGGGGCGTATAATCGCCAGATCTGAAACAAGATGTTGATTGGGTGTCAACCAACGAGAGAAAATCTTAACATAGCATTTATACAATACTTCATAATAAATTAGCGTTCATTTTTGTTTTGTCAAAAAGTTTCTGCGTTTCTTGTTTCACTTTTAAACTTTAATACTTTACTTTTCTCTAATCGTTACATAGTTATCGTGTTCCAAGTGGTTAGGTTATACCAATAATTTCTGAATCGCTTGATATTTTATAAATAATAATGAAACTTTTCTGTATGTTCTTAGGACAAGAATAGTGAGGTGAAACACACACATCATTCGCCGAGATGATCGGTGGTCTCTTTGTATATAACCACAAGGGGGAGGTCCTCATCTCCCGGGTGTATCGAGATGACATTGGACGCAATGCTGTGGATGCCTTTCGCGTCAATGTCATCCATGCTCGGCAACAGGTTCGGTCTCCAGTGACAAACATTGCTAGGACCTCCTTCTTTCATATTAAACGCGCCAACATCTGGTTAGCAGCCGTAACCAAACAGAATGTCAATGCCGCAATGGTATTTGAATTCCTTCTCAAGATTATTGATGTCATGCAGTCATATTTTGGAAAGATCTCAGAAGAGAATATTAAGAACAACTTTGTTTTAATTTATGAATTGCTCGATGGTAACTTTTAATTGCTGCAACTTTAAATAACATAATTTATAGATTGTCTGATATTTTCATATTAATTTTATAGAAATACTTGATTTTGGCTATCCTCAAAACTGCGATACTGGAGCCTTAAAAACTTTTATCACTCAACAAGGAGTGAAATCTGCCACAAAGGAGGAACAAGCACAAATAACTTCACAAGTGACTGGTCAGATTGGCTGGAGGAGGGAAGGAATCAAGTATCGTCGTAATGAGCTTTTCTTGGATGTGTTAGAATATGTGAATCTCTTGATGAGTCCACAGGGCCAAGTACTCAGTGCACATGTTGCCGGAAAAGTTCGTATTTGCATGTTTTTGTATAAATTTTGTATACACCAAGATAAAATATAATTTTAATGTTTCAAATTAATATTATTAGGTGGTAATGAAATCTTACTTGTCTGGAATGCCTGAATGCAAGTTTGGTATTAACGACAAAATTGTTATGGAAGCGAAAGGTATGAAAGGAAGTGGTAATATTGGCATTGGTTCAGACGACGCAACAGGAGCTCGATCTGGGAAACCAGTTGTAGTAATTGATGACTGTCAATTTCATCAGTGCGTAAAGCTTTCCAAATTCGAAACAGAACATTCCATTAGTTTTATACCACCCGATGGTGAATTTGAGTTAATGAGGTAAGTTTATACTGGAATAATTATTGTATTTGAATTATTTTTTGAAAAATTTGAATCCAAAAAACTTATATGTTTATTTTCTATTT
Organism: Trichopria nigra; assembly: GCA_030522945.1. Lineage (NCBI taxonomy): Eukaryota > Metazoa > Arthropoda > Insecta > Hymenoptera > Diapriidae > Trichopria > Trichopria nigra. The sequence goes on along the minus strand of JAPYZR010000365.1, from coordinate 40,385 downwards.
TTTGTTTTATTAAAAAATATTTTATTTTATTCTTATAACATAAAAAATAAACAATATTGCTTTTGTCCAGGTACCGAACAACAAAAGACATTTCATTGCCCTTCCGTGTGATTCCTCTGGTGCGAGAAGTTGGTCGCACAAAAATGGAGGTCAAAGCTGTGTTGAAGTCGAATTTTAAGCCATCACTTCTTGGTCAAAAGATCGAAGTACGTGTACCTACCCCTTTAAACACTGCAGGAGTCCAATTGATTTGTCTGAAGGGTAAAGCGAAATATAAGGCCTCAGAGAATGCAATAGTCTGGAAAATTAAGCGCATGGCAGGTATGAAAGAAACTCAGCTATCTGCTGAAATCGATCTTCTTGAAACTGACACTAAAAAGAAGTGGACACGTCCACCAATCTCAATGAACTTCGAAGTTCCTTTTGCTCCTTCAGGATTCAAAGTACGATATTTGAAGGTCTTTGAATCTAAGCTTAATTACTCTGATCACGATGTTATTAAATGGGTGCGATACATTGGAAGAAGTGGCCTCTATGAGACCAGATGCTAATACTCCGAATCGTTTCTAGTAAATGAGTAATCTCAAATCGTGAGTACGAATTCGTTATTATGTACATGCGCATTCGTCAGAGCGAGTTACCCCAAACTATTATGTCATACATCGAGGAGAATGCTGAACACTGATGTCATAGAGAATTTGCACATTTTTCAGGTTTGATATTGGTGACTATTGATAGCATACATTATTAGTGCTAATATTTAGCAATATTGATAATAGAATCACTAGTAGCGTATACTAATGTCAGCAGTGCTAATGAATTTACGACTATTGATCATCAGATCAGAGATGCAAGTACACTATTAATACCAATATACGTGCGTGTATTGTTAAACTCGACATTTCAAACTGATACACATTAGAATATAGTTGACTGCAGGAATCAGTGATTTCTTCTCATTTTATGTGATCAAAGTTGTAATACTTCAGTTGGGTGTGCCTGACATTTGATCATGGCTCTCTCTAAACTGACAGTTAATCGCCAAGCGATTCGTCTGTTTAGCATCACTGTTCAGCTGAAATATCATCTGTGTAAGTGATACCCCGTCTCTGTATAATCGAAACGAATTTACCGACTCTGTGGTGCAGAACGACACTACGGTAAAGAGAACATTGTTAATAGGACTACGACCCTATCAAGATTTATCAAGTAAAGAATTGTGGCTGTCATCTCTACATTAAAGTCATTACAATACATGTTGAAATACATGTGCAACCAAAATGAATAATCTTGTTGATTAATCGAAGGATATACATAATCCTATAAAGAAACTCATTCTTCATAGCTTGAAAGCCAAACACTAACATAATTTCTTATCTTTATTTAAAATCGATTTTAGTCGGCTGTCAATGATTTTACACCACCTACTTTTTAATTTAATGTTTATATAATATATTTCATTAGCAATATACAGGTCGTAACAAATGAAACTTTTTGTATATTTTATCTGTCTTGTAAGAATCTTTGTGTAGGCAGTTTGCTTCCAGTGCATGAATGTTAAAAACGTGACGAGTGACCTATATGAAAGTGAACATTTACATTGGAAATAATAGACATTTGCAAGTATATAATTGGATCATAATATTATAATATTGCAAATAAAGTGTATAAAGAAAATGTTAATTCAACGTGAATAAATGTACTTTGATTATTATCACTTCACACCAAAAGAATAAAAGTATGAAACGTGAATTTTTGGTTTATGCAATTAAAAAGTTGTGATACCACGTCGTTTCTAAATCGCTAATGAAGAAGTTTTGCAATCACGAAATCTTGAAAAATATCATAAATCCGGGAGGTCGAAAGGTCGAGGGAAAGTTACACAAGCAACAGTATCAAGTCAAGGACACATGTCGCGTGCATGTGTATTAATCGCGAAGTTATAGCAGACCAATCTCTGTTTCTCTTTAAGATATGTTTTGATTAAGTCAGCCATGTTGATACATTTACAGTGACGCCAGCAACGTCAACACAAAACGTATGCGTGCATATATAATACACACCACGTTATGATTATGTGTAAAAAAATTGATGTAATATTAAAACTGAAAGCTGCGCTTAATTAATAAAAATAACAAATTTTATATTTCTTCGTTACCTCTTGAAATTTGTTATCATTTTAATATTAGATTAGCATAATTCAAATATTGTGATCAATACATTTATGGAAGATAAAAGTGCGGATACAGATATACATGTGTACATGGCAAGTTTATTATCATCCTTCATTATCGTGAAGTGAAATGATGCTTTCAGTGTTTGCTCAAATTCATCATAAAATACTATATATTTGTAATTTGTGTAAAAAAAACTCGTTTTTGAGTATAGAAATATGTCTAAATGTAGAATAACATGTGAACTAAGTCATCAATAAAACAATTTAAAATAACTACATAAAACACATAAAGACGAGCCAGAAATTGAATATAGTCGCGTATAAAAATGTATATAACATTTTTTACAACATAGTAAATAATAAAAGTTTGATAAAGGTCATAATTTGGATTAAAAAGATTTAAATATTATTCATTTTCTTAATGCAAATTATTCTGAGTCCTTTGTGAAGGGGTTGTTGCAGGCTACTGGTCAGGAAACAATTGATTATAAAAATAGGTAGATTTCGATAGGTTTTATTAGTCATGGATTGTGATATTTTTTAATTAAAGATTAGAGACAAAATGATTCCAAATTGAACAGCATTGATAAATTATTTTCATTGCTAGAAAACGCACCATGGGCGGAATTTTGGTACCATTTAAGTAATATATAATTCCGCATGAAGCAAGATCTGGCACTGAAAAAAATGTTTGGTAATTTTAACTAAAGTATATAATGGCCCAGTGAGAACTAATATTTATATTGCTATACATTTAGGTTCAACTAACTAAATATAAGCGGAATGTCATAATTTTCTTGATTTTAAAAATATATTAAAGAAAAACTTTTTTATTTATATTGATATAACTTTTGATATAGTTACTGTTCATATACTGTTTCATACTATATCCAATCATATCGTAAAAGTAGGTTCATGAAAAAGAAATTTCACACACAAACACTTTGTGGTAAAAATCTCTGTAGTGACTAAATCTGCTTGACTACAGATAAACAAAAATTATTATTTGGTTTCGTTTGACAAATCAAAATTAGCCAATGATTCATTTATCGAATATCCACTGCTTTGTAGTTGAATGGTGTATGTATAGAATAAATATGCGTATAAAACACTCAAGTAATAAATGTGTGCTAAATTCACAATTAGTTAAAGAGATATGAAACAGGCGTACTAATTGTTACTTTTAATGCATTGAAGAACAGAGAAAAGAATTTTAATAACTTGAAGAATACATGCCTTTTTAATTATACGTAAAGTTATTGAAGTGTTGCATGAAAAGGAAAAAAATGGTCACAGTCCGGTACAAACCAATTATTGACTGTTTCATTTCAAGTGTAAAATAGTTGATTATAGGTTGAAGCGTACATATATTCTTTTTTATTAACTTTGATATATAGATTTTCTCCCAAAAATATTATATAAAACACATCTTTACAAAAACCAAGCAACGCAGCTTAAAAAGCTATTTTAAATTTTATATGTAAGACATTATTGGTTTTTTATGTTAAGCATTTCGACCTTCAAATCGCCTTTTTACAATTAAAAGATTGATTAAATAAATTGATTATTTATTGTAGTTATTTATTTTGAAAATTTCAAAATAATTGATCTACTTACTTATATAAAATACAATAATAAATATCGATTTTATGAAAGTATCTTAAACTGTTTAAATACGCATGTCAGTGTATATGGAACAGAGACATAATTATAATAATTCTGATATCAATATGAATATTTCAATTGCGACCACTTTATGTCGCTTTCTTCACGTGATCAATTTCCTATAATTTACGTCTTATATTAATTGGATAATAATGGTAACGAATTATAAAAATTTAGAGATTTTAATAATTGATTTTTATACTTTGGATAAAAAGATTCTACATTTACTTCAATACACTAATTTGTATTCAAATTTTATTTCCAATGTCTGATGGTGAATTAATGACATTAAAATCATTAATAATTTTTTATTTTATTTAACGTTAGATTAAGAATTCGTCGGTTCTATGTGGAAATTTCGACATAATACCATATATATACGCCATATATATATATATATCAATTACGAATCAGCGCTCGCCAAGGAAAGACACAATAAGTTTCAGCTCCGTATAGTGCGATTGAATATTACTCTTAATTGTTTCCTAAGTCAAAACGTAGATCAAATACTTAAAACCGCGTTATAAACAAACATTTATGGTGTGTGTTATACATTTTTAAACATATATTACATGACTATATGAAATGGATGCTCCTTCGGAGCATAATGCCCAGCAAAAAGAAGAATCAAAAAAGATGGAAATTGGATTTTGTCAATGGGAAATAAAAAAGGACAAGAAGTAGTCCTATTTGTAAAGTCAAAAAGAGACAGACAACCATTGAAGATTACTGGCAAAATAGTCTATCATCTTTAAGATACAGGTAAGAAAAGTTGAAAAAAAAACAGCCCGAAGGCAAACTGTCAATGACCCATAAATTATCTATACAATGTACACAATAATATACAATTAAACCACTACTGGATCTGCAAAATGACATTGATGCCAAGTACACTTTAAAAACCATATCCAACTCAGAAATCAGAATACAACCAAGTGCCTCAGAAAAATATCTCCCTATTGTAGAGGAGCTAAAAAAGAGTAAAACTGAATTTTACACATATCAACGTAAACAGTAGAAAAATTCAGTTCTTAAAAACATCCATCTGCCAATTGATACTGAAGAACTTAAAAAAGAGATTAAGGCTCATGGATATATAGTTAAAAGAATATACAATAATAAAAAATACATTAACTAGGACCCTTTTCCTCTATTCTTTGTGGAAATTGAAACTAACGAAAATAACAAAGAAATATACAATATAAATTGACTAATGTATACTATATAGTAAATACATAGAACCTAAAAAGAAGAGATCCTCAATGCATGTCAATGCGAGCTGTCAAGAATTCGGACATACTAAATTTATTGTAACAAAACAGCAATTTGCGACTTTTTATATATATAGACACACTTTACTATCGACTGCTTAATTATAGAAATAGTGGAAATCACCCATCAAGCTATAAAGGCTGTATTCTCCGTAAACAACCATAAAAATAATTATTCCCTGCATTATGAGAGAAATAAAAAATTAAATGACAATTTAAATTTAAAATCGAATTCAAATCATAAACTTGTCCCTTTAAACAGCACCCTAATCAAAACAAATCTTCAGACTTTAGAATTGTACCATTGATTCCTTGGTACAGAAATTAATCCATTTTTTCTTGCCCTGTCCGTTTGTTCTATGCCTATAATATAGTAAACATCTGAATTGTCGAATAAGTATAGTTAAAAATTTTTTTCGTTTCTGCCAGGGTTTTAATTTCAATATCATTTATTTGAATTTGTTCAGGTCGATTAATCAAGTGGTTTTTGGAATTACTTACTTTAAATCGGTTCCCGACATATTATATCCTCGACAATATGTAACACTGGAATAAATACTCGAGAAAGATATGGTTGTCAAATGTCAGATTTATTCTCACATTCATTTATTAATTTCCAAATTCCCACACGACAACATTGGATACCAGAATTGAAAGCATGATGCTATCCGCATTATTGGTCCTTGTCAAGTCATTACTCGCAGAATCGCAAGATAGTAGACCCCGTGTATCCCGTCGCGAGACCACCACCAATAATTATCCTCGAATTATTCAGAAGTATGGCAATTTCTCTATCACCATTAGCAAATAAAAATCTTTTAAATTAATTTACATATTCATTAATAACGTGACCTGCGGGAACGAATGCTGAAGCACATAACATTTTAATGTGCAGTTCGTAATTCGTATATCATTTTCATATTTCACTATTGGAATTAACCCAATCTCTGAATATAACGAAACACCGCCTGACAAAAATGAAAAAGACGCAACCTCTCATCACCGTATTCGAAAAAAAAACACGTTAAACGCGTTAACATAAATCCTATCTCAAAATCAATCATGAGTCGTTCAGCCGAAAACTTCTTCCTGCCATTTTTCAATGCACCATTTGCGACATTAATTTTAATTTTTGATTTTTGATAATGATTGAGTGAATGTCAAGAACATTAATATTTTACGATTTATCTTTATTTATATTATTTTATATATTAATATGAATATTATATAATATATAATATATTGATGTAAAATATTTTATATTATTATTTAGGAGGTATTTTAGATACGCAGAACTGCGTATCACTAACGGTAAAATTTTACCATGATAATAAACACTATATGTAAATAATTGTCGAAAATATGTTGTCAAAACACTAAATGTTCCATCCGCACTCCATTTGTCTGAGACATAAAGTATTATCCAAAATTATCTGTTTTTTCGTTGAGGTCACAAAACAAAAACTGATATTTAAACAAAAAGAAGGTGATACCTTTATTAGACACCAAGAATTGTTCAGTTATGTCGAAATTAGTTGAGTTAGAATTTTCTGGTACAGACGTTCTATATGATACGATTATTAGAGCCAGTTATTAATTGGAAATTAGATGGTAATTAATCAGTCTTTTCAGCTTGTCTTTTAAGCTTAGCAATAAGATAGTATAGGGCTTCAACGTGACTTCCACTTCGTAAATGATTATCTCACTGTTGGTTTTATTACATGATCGCCTAATAATATGACAAATTGTATTTGTGTTTTTTATGGCTATAAAAGTCTAAAGTCTGTCAATATGGGAGAGCAAGGTCGCCCAAAATGAAAAAAATAGCACCAAATTAATGTGCTTTTTATGTACTAATTATGTGCTCTAATTAATAATTTTGTGGTCTTGTAGTTTTGCCGTGAATAGAGATTTAAAAACAGAGATTTACAAACGGAGATTTAAAAAAGCTTATTGACATAAGCTAGCAGAGCACCATATGGATAACGGTCAAAGGCTATCAAATGTGCCATAATTATGTGCTTTTCAATTATTCGAGGCGTGAAATCGACACATCAACCCTTATCGAAAAAAACCACCCTTATCAATGAATTTGTGCAGGCAGCACAAAAATCACTTGTTCGTCAGAAAATATCGTTGATTCATGTGCTAAATGAATGCGACTAATTTTCATTTTTGCGCTCCAAACCTTACTTGAAAAAAGCCACCCTCAGAAATGTATTAAATAGAAAACGAAAGTAATCAGACCGGTATTAATCTTGTATTGATCATATATAACTTGTATACAATTAATGATTTTTTGTTTAAGTATCAAATTGTTCTGAAAAGCTATTGTCATTTGTTAAATGACTGCTTAATTTAAAAATAATGTTTTTTAAACTCTGTTTATGATCAATAACTACAAGTAGCAGATATGAGTTGTTAAAAATAGTATTTTTCATATCTAGGGCGCAAATTAAGATTTTGCGATTGCAATATGAACAATACTAACATTACTCGATTTGAACATGATTCCGAACTTACACCTTAATTCATGTATACTCTTTTCATTCTGCATCCAAAGTGTGTGCAAAATCGTATTTCGCGCCTAATGTGACAAAAATGTTATATTTATCAGTTTTAGATTAAATTCGTAACAAAGATGCCGAAATTTTGATTTAACTTTTAATTATTTTGTCTAATCCAAGTGGCATGATGGAGATTATTGGATGAGTTAGGGTATATTAATTTGCCTTAATTCCAGCATACTGACTCCGAATTTCAAGACAATCAAAATCTGATATAATTTTGAGAGCTACCAAAACGGAAATTATTCTCGGGAAACATCTATTTCGATATTGGAAATAAAAAAAAATTGAAATTCTCAAATTTGCCAAACATTTCATGTACAGTTTAAAAATATGGCAACGGTTCGACTATATAGCAGGTCCTATGTTTCGATTTTCAAAATTATAAAAACTGCTTCGTCTGTCTATATACGACGAGTATACTGTAAACTTCGTTTCACGCTTTGTATTTGCTTTATAAATCCACTCTTTTACCGCGCAGGGTTGCGTAATAATACTTTTTCCTAACTCTATTTCAGTATATCGTGTACAGAAGCGCTTCTATAACGTGATTGCAGGAATCGACGTTTTTATATACATATAGATATTTATCTGTGCAACGCGATAGCGATTAAAATTTTCCGGCTTCCTTGGTCACACACGGGCACCCGTACTACTAACACACAACCCTCGCATAATCCACCCGTATATTATACGCATGCAGGTCGGACGCTTTCCTCTCGGCGATCGAGTTTCCCGTCTAGGAAAAGCTCCGTTTTCACGGCTGGTGCGTGCGGCAGCGACGTCGGCGTCCGAAGTCCCCGTCTCGGCGCATGCGATTTCGCCCCGTGTTTCGTATCGTTTCGTCTGTCATGGATTCCGCGAGACTGTCGCGGTCGCCCGTACGCGCAATCCCGACGTTTTTAACGTGAAAAAATCGCGACGTACGTCGTCCGGGCAGCGACGAAATTGTCGCTGGTGCCGACGGGATTCTTCGCGCGCCGAAGTGATGCCCGTGGCCCGTGGCATTTCGCGGCTCTCGCGCTGCTCGTCTTATTGTTGTCTTGCTAAAATGTTCGAACCACTCGAGGCTGGCACGGGTTGCAACACGAGCCTGCTGTCATCCGGGGGCGAGATTTTGTAAGTATTCGATTTGCAAAACCAGTTAGTTAGCAAGTGACCTTCAACCCTTCGCACGGCGAAGATCGCGGCGGGCCGCAATAAAACTTGTCAAAATACCGCCTCGACATGTTTATTGTCAGTTTTTTTCTTTTTTTTTTTGTTGTTGTCGTTGTAAGATCATGCAATTACTCTATTAACTTGAATTTAATCGGTCAGTCGCCCGACGACTTTACGCGAACGGATGTTGCTTCCAACAGCTGGAAGTATGTCACGCCGTGCGATTCGACGTTACGCATAGAATTGATGCTTCGTCGAATAGAATGACATTATCAACGCTCAGGACGTATTCAAATAAGTTTCGTTTCAAACTGAACTGCGTCGGCGGTGAATTATCGCAAATAAAGTTTTGACACTACAATTTGTATATATACATATATATATATATGTGTGTGTGTCTCTATATATATATATATACGTATATATTATTGCTGTATTAATATTTAATTAATGTTAATTCGAATCTATGTTTTACTTTTGAAGAGTAGTTGCGAATTTTCATTTTGTACTTTTCAATAAGCACCGGAATGGTGCCTCCCTGAATTCCGCCGAAACGAACACATCTGAATGAAGTTTACAAAAAAAAAAAAATGTGGATATAGAATTGCAATCGGAGTTCTCCTTGAGTAAACGTTATTTCCCTTCACTAATGGAATGTTTACATTCGGCAGTCAGTTTGCGAAGTGAAGATTAAAACGAGCAGAAATGCACGTAAAATGTATACGTGGAACGTATGATATTCTTCTACTATCGCGATGTGAAAATGACTAATTATATTCTCTTATGCCAATGAAGTATTGCAGGGTATACGTTAACAAACGTTTATCGAGCGAAGTGGTCAAATATTCATGTCGCAATTAGGTGGCACACCTACATACTGGACATTGCGACGATACGGATCTAAAATCAAATTCAAACCAATGTAAAATCATGATCTCACGTGGACAATTAAATTTCAATGCATCATGCAAAATGTCACGAAAAGAATTCTCGAAAAATTATGGATGATTTCGCATTAAATGTTTAAATGGTGAGGCAGAAATCAAGAATAATTAGATAGAAATTGGTGAAACCTTATTGTGCATAAAGATGGATGGACAATGAAATATGAACAAATGTTTGTCGAACTTTTACGAACAATTACAGAACGCCATGGCTAAAATCCAATTTTTTAACCTTTCTCTCAAAATAAGTATAATTCTTATCAGCGTTTTTAGCTATATACATTCCAAAATAGACGTATAAGCTAAAAAGTAAGGAAAAAATGCAAATTTAAAATCATTGAAAAGTATTTCAAAATTGGGGCTTTGGTACTGTAATTCTATCCAATAAACACTATTCCCAAAAAGTATCAATGACAATTAGATGGTAAAAGAATCCCATTACCAAAGTCCAAATTTCGAAAAAAAAGTTTTAATAATTCTTAATTTACACTTTCCTTGTTGCGAGGTATGTCGGAAACTATTCTACTTTTTAACCCTACTCTTAACATTTGTTTCACAGCCTTTCAAGGTTTTTCTCTTCTTCTTCTTGATCTATTACGATTATTTATATGATCTTGCGGACTTGCGTAATCTTTTTTTTATATCTACTGTTGTGACAAGTATAGAATGTCAATAACCTAAATCCTTCACGTAAAAGGGTAGAAATTACGAACAGTGTTGTCTTCGTTTTTGTCAAAATTTATATTCTTGGCTTTGTAGCAAAAGAAATGTGAAATTTTGCCAGCATCAGAAATATGAAATTTCTATGCATTTATTATATTGAATTAAATTGAATTAACAATTGAATAAGATACAATCTTTATTCAATTTTTAATTCATTTTGCTGGTTTTTGTAATAATTAAGTGATTGTCTATCTAATCGTAACACTTAAAACTATCAATAATTCAGTATACCACAATATATTCGGCAGATGTACCATGAGTCTTTAAGAAATACAATTTCAGCAGCTGTAAAAAAAAAAGTATAAAAACATACAAATCACGTATCTGACAGACTTGAGTCTAATCCATTGGAACCGGTCCATATAATATGATCACTCGAGCGTTCTTGCATATTTGTATAAACATTTGCATACTTTTCAATTTTCACACATTACATTGACATTATCGACGAGAGGTATAATTTTATTTAGAAAAATGGAAATTTAAAATTATTATTAATATTATACATCACGTAGAAATATATAATTTTATTATATAAACTTCAAAAAGAATAAATTCGAACCTCGGAGTGTTTGGTTCTTGAACCATTGTTTAGTGATCTTCAAAATATGCTGTGTACACACTGTTACGAAGAAATAAGAATACATTATGTATCAATGAGAGCGTATCGTAATTATCGATACACACGAATGTAATTATAGAAATCTGCAGATTTTTATACTTTCAAGTATTGGATACGCAAGTTTAATAATATGAAATTGTTTGCCATTGTGCTTATATGTTTCGAAATAATTTTTAATGTATATATTCAGTTTATCCAAAATCATATTAAATCATATATATATATATATACACTGAGCGAAAAATTCATTAAATTCAACTAAATATTAGATTACCCGTATTTATACCATGCCAAATCGTTTAAATCAAAGACATATTTAGTATAATCAACTAAATTGTAGTTATTACAATTAAATACGGGATAAGTAAACTGCATGGAAGTCATATTAACGAAATATTCATTGAATTTATTTAATTTTATTCTCAGTATATATATATTGTTATGTTCACAATCAAATGTATAAAAAACGAGTTAAGCCCAATGGATTTCTATTAATTACTTTTCAACCCTCTGCTTCAAAAGACGGAAAAGCAACAACAACATATATCTGATATATCTGATCTAATGTATTTCTTAAAAGAAAATCATACATAATTTCATTAAAGGGGAAATGCGTAACACTATATATATATATATATATATATATATATATATATATATATATGCACTTACTTTACATATTATTGTATGTATTATGTATACATATATATATTGAATTTGTTAATTAAAGTTTTTTAGTAATAAAGTTATAAACATTCGTATAATATATGCTTGAATGTAACGTAAATTAGCGTAAAGATTGCGCTTTTGCAAATTCAAATCATGAATTAGAATATTGCAACGTGCAATTGATTTTCTCATTGACAGAAAACGTCGTTTCTCATATTTTCATAACGAAACAAACATATTTCGTTCAGATACTCGCGTTGAGTGTTTAAGTATATATACATATCAATGTAATACGAAAATATATGTATTTTAATGTATTTTGCTTTCATACATATATAATTATATATATATATATATGTTCAACCTTGTACGGAACGACATATCTATGTGTTAAATTTAAAGAGAAACACTGAACTTTAATTGTACCAGCGTCGGGGCATATATTTACAGTATTTAAACGTTTTAATCCCGCTAAAGCGTATGGAAATTTATTCAAATTTTAATCATGAGTTAAATTTGAACCTTTAAAGGCTTTTATTTGGCCGAATCGCAATTGTATTTGCTTCACGAATTCGACTGTTGACTTTTAAATTACGACCTTATTGAATCTATTTGCATGCCTACTGTCAATAACATTGAATGATTCGAATCGAAAGTCGTATTGGATTTTGCTTATTTTAGAAAGTTCGAATTACTTGAACTTTTTTAGTGAGATATTGATCCTTAACTTTCAATACATATATAGTCTGTATTTTATACGTATAAAACCGAGGCCGCAGAAATTTGAATTTTATGTGGATTAGATTGCAAAAGAATTTTTGTCTACAATTTGAAAACTAACTATAATGCTCGATCCATTATTCGGAAATTATTCGGTGAAAAGGACAGATTCGAAATTTGTTCTTTATTTATATTTATCATCAAGATTCAGTTGTATAGATGTTGTATTGAAATGTATTTATGTAGCTCATAATGAAGAAACTCTATTATAGGTCATCTATTATAGGTTAATTTTGACGTTGACCTACTTTCAGCCTCCAAACTATCATACTGAAAATTTAAAAAAATCCAGTAATTGAATGGTCTATATTGTAACTGCAAGTATATGTATATATACACAATATCGTGTGAAAACGATAAAACACTATTTGAAATATTAACAAAGTTATAAACTATAAAAGAGAACATTGCATAGGCCGTCAAACAAGATATCTGTGAAGTTCTCATAGCATTTGCCAGCAGATCTGAAACAAAACCGTTTCTCTTCGCATGCAACCTAGTTATACAGTTTCTGATACTTTTTAGTTATATAATTCTGGTAAATTTACCTGGAAAATTGACAGAAAAAAATACTCTGCTAACTTTTTGTCGCTGATTATTAGCGTAATAATATTTAGTTCCATTATTCTTAAAATAAAAAAAAAAAAATAAAAAAATAAAAATATTTCTAGCACCGAAAATAATTAATGCAAAATGATAGAAAACATAATACATCAGTACTTCAATGTGAGCTTTATGTAATCTATTCTTGCGTTCAGTTTAGTTCACGTAGTTCTAAAATTACGGCATGAGTGCCGTTGATTTCTGGTCGAAAGTAATTTTTCGCTCATCGTCATCGTCAACAATTCTTAATATTTCCGTTGGAAAGTCATGTTTTTCTGGAAACCAAAATTTTCCATAGGTTAGTGTCATTTACTAGTTCATCGACGAATATAATTTTCTAATTACAAAATGTGATCTACCGTCGATTTTATTTATATGACAATCTGATAGCCTATAGCATCTTCCGAGCAAAAACGATTTGCCAAAAAAACAGGATTTTTTCACAGGATGGGCTTTTCACGGAGAATAGCCCACGAAACCGTCACGGATTAACAACGTACAATATAGTTTTACTCGAGCTATTTCTGGCAAAAGTTCCGGATTGCATTAATACTTAAACAAGATCACCCTACAATTATCAACAACTAAAATAGAAAATCATGCTATCCTGGACATTCTACCAGAGTTCCGCGGTCGATTCTACTTCTGGATTATATAACTTATGCCCCTTGCATTTATTTCCGATGAGTTACGGCGAGCATAATAATAAAAAAAAAAAAAAAACGAATATGGATATGACTCTGTTTCTGAAAAATAACAGACAACGTATGCAAATTTAAAAAAAGTTATCGGTAGAAAGAAAATTCATGAGTATAATTTGTATATAGCTTATAAAACAAAATGGACATGATCAACACAATAAAATAAAAATCGTATTTTTCCGGCAGATTTTCTTTTGTGACTATTTGAAGAGTTATATATGCTTATACAATATCTAATGAGAGTATAATATTAGTTACTTAGGAAGGTCGCTTATGTGCACTATTGTTTTTATAAGGCGAATTCTGGCAGACCGAACTGTTTGAATCATCATATTAACGGTTCGATCGAAAAATGATTAATAAAGTAAATATAGTGAGGTTTTAATTAACGAACTGCAGTTTAATTGAATTAACGAATGCAGTATACATTTCACGATACAAAATCTATAGTCTTTGTTTGACCTTCATTCCGTTATACAGATTCTAAAATTAAATATAATTTTAATTAAGGAGACTTAGTAAAACATAACTACAAAACAACAAAACTTTACCATTGAAAATACATTACAAAATGAACATATTTAAAATATCATATACGTTGATTGCAATATTGGTGTATTTCTTTTTTCTTTAATTTCGCTCTTTTATTATAGCCTATTATGTACAAGATAAATTGTATAGAAAAATATGAATGTATTTTTTTTTACTTGATTTCATAACTAGTTACATTCTCGAGAAAATATAATACCACCAACATTCAATTAAATTGACAGAATTTAGCGCGTATGTTATCCAAGTATATTGGTCGATTATGGTCCTGAAATTCATAATAGGGAGAACAATGAAATTCAATTCAAGTAATATTACCCAATTTTGATTACTCCTCTATTCAGTGATTCAGAATTTTGGATTTCTGCCAAAAGTACTTAATCATTACTGCGTATGCATGTGTATACAGGCCTAGTATAACGGCATATTGTTCATTCAATCTGAGACCTTTTCATAAAGGCTACTCTACGAAATTTGTACAAAATGTTGTATGGAAAAATACAATGAAGACATATATATCAATTACTGGGATGAAAAAAGCGCCTGCGATACTGGGTGAAACGCCCGAGTAGAAATGGTTTGTATTCCACTATACGAGTTGTATATTTTTGAAGATTTATAAAGGATTATATAAGTTTTATTGTATCTAAAAGTAAATTAACAAAATGTTGAAGATTTTTCAGCAGATCGCATTTTTAACAAGATTACATCACATATACCCAGCGAATTAAAATGAAACACTTTTTACTGAGTACTGCTACCTTCGTTACATTTAATTAATTAGATTTGTTTTTATATTCATTCACAGCATTATCATTATTATTAAAAATTTGTCGTTTTATCTTATTATATATAGAATTCGCAAATTCAATTACGCTTTATTTCTTTATTATTTTAGTGGATATTCGTTGATGAAGCCACTAAAATTTCTTTATATTAATTATTTCTCTTATTCTTCAAACAATTTTCATCGTTGTAAGATATACACATATATTCTAATAAATCACCAATAAATAGGCACTATAATGGAATGGGTCGTGTAATAAGTTTAAGCAAGTAATTCGTTTCGGAGTTAATAAAGCTCTTAAGAAAAGTAGATTCATTATCTATATGTATACCTCTTAAGTACCTAGATGCCAGTACTTTTCTTTAACAAAAATTCAATTATCATGTTGTGTAGGAATAATGTAACATGAAGCTTTTGTAACGGTAATTTAACGCCAAGTGTATATGATTAAAGTAACATTATATGAGAGGTATATATATTAATATATATATGTATAAAATATTGGTAACGGGACGGAAACAGAAAGGAGGAATCGGAAAATATATCTCGAGTAGAAATTTTTCAATTTTTCCTTAAACTATCCATTTCTTCTATGCCCTTAACATCGTAAATATCTGATTTGTCTAAAAATAGCCTATGAAATGTTTTCATTTCCACCGGGAGTATATAATCGATGGTATACGAAATTACGATATATTGCTGCTTTCTTCTTTCAAAATCGAATATCGCTAATCGAAACGTTTATTTGATTACGAAGGCGTCACGATGTAACCACGTACCGTCAAAGCGTTATTGCTCTCGACACTTCAATTGTTGGTCAATATTGATTTTCGATGCGTCTGAAGGGAGTTAGTGCAGTTACAGAAGCGTCCCCGATCCACAGACACACGATGTTCGTGAAATTGATAACGAGCCTAATCGTCGAAACGATATCGTATCTATGCGAATTGCCAATCAGTCGGAACAGCAGCGCGTAGAGTCGCGTAACCGCGGTTAATATTAGATTACTTAATTCGAACCAATAGCGATTATCGCACGCATGCTAATCAATTCTAGCTCATTAACCGAAAAACCGTAAGTTATATACTGATTAAAAGTAGAGTTTTTATTTTTTTTTTTCTTTATAGATCATTGCTAAATTAATATTTTGTTTTTAGGACTACCATATATACGTATGCGTGAGGTAAATGTTTGTCAGGATTTTATTTTATCTTATTGATTCATCATTTTGAAGGTACAATAAACGCTATAATTCGTGTTAAAGTAAAATCACTCATGTATTATAGATGTAAACCTATTACGCATACTTAGGTGTAATAAGCTTAATACAACGCTTTGAAGTTATATTATTAAAGTTATTATTATTGTCTTTGCCAATGATTTATAAGTTACACCTATAAAAAGGAATTAGTCCTATAAAATGCAACCTATAAAATGCAATTCACAAAATACAATACGTATAGCATAGAGGTTGCGATTCAAACAAGTGTAGATTCGAACAAGAGTCTAAAACATATGTAGTATCTGATCAGAGAAAACACGGTACAATTTTCAACACCCGCCACCAAACTTGCGATTGTATGATAGTCTGCGATGTTGATCGAAGCAATTTCAATGCATTTATAGTTGGGCACATTTTTCTGAACTTTTTCGTTTACGACTTAAATAATATAAAGAAGTTTGAGAATGAACAGGTAAACCGTTTAATATATAATGTATACTTAGAAGCCTAGTTGTAATCCTATATTTGAAGAAGCCTTGTCTTGCAGGAGTCTTGGAAGTGCTACTGCCTCTTTCGTATCATTGGTACGATTCTTTCGATTTTTGACTCCTTATAGTTTTTTAACGGGAGTTAGTATATGCATAATATTTTTATTAAATTTCATTTGGATGCTTTTTTATAAGTGAAAAGTTTCTTGTATGTAATTTCTTTTTAAATTCAATTAAGAAATCATTGAATTAACGTGTTAAGTAAATATATAGCAAAAAATTTAAATTAACGTTTCAGCCTTATTTGTTTAGGTCGTCTTCAGAATTTATTTCAATACGAGCACAAAATAATACAATGTAAATAAAGATTATGGACATTTTCTATTGTCACGTTTTATGGCGATATAAATTTTGAGGGAAAACCTCCTTTTTTGTTACGCTATGTCCGCACATATTGATCACGTGTTAAATTTTACTTAACCTGATCAAATATAGGTACGGCTTTACTTAATTATATAATAAATATAATCGCATTATATACATATAGTATTGAGAAAATCGTATAAATTGGAGGATAAAAAAGATCAAGGCAAACGTGAGCAGTACTTGACGTTTTGAAATGAAAACTTTGTCGGTGACCTACAAAAAGAAAAGACATGTATAGGCAAGGCGCTACACGAAAGCATTCGCATGTTAAAAATTAGGATTTAGTTCCATGTTCGCTTCTGATAACACATTTATCATTTTTTATTTTATTTTACAGCCGGGCAATTACGTGAATGCCCTAAAAAATGTCGGAAGTCCCGCTTCCAATGTCTGCAGTCATGCGATTCGCATATATCGGTGCCGTATTACGTATGTACATTGCCCGCCGGCGATGGTATACGTCACGGCGAGCTTTCGTGACTCGCATAATGGATTGATCAAACAAGTCTTGATTTTATGTGTAGACGCGAGCGTGGGGCGCTCTCTTCGTAGGTGTTGATAAAAAAGGAAAGACTTCCGTTTTCGGAAGCGCGCTGGAAGAGGAAGCGGAATGTATATAGAAACGCGCATTGTATCCAATACCGTTATGGTATAGGTTTATCGCGAGACGCGCCGGAACGAGCTTTCAGAGTCTGCACATGGCGCTTATTGTGGCGCTCTAACTTACGATTATTATTATTGTTTTTATTATTATTGCTATTTCTGATGCCATTGTTCTATTTTCGGTCTACTCGTAATTCTTCTTTTCTGCATTATTGCTGTCGATCCGCACACGTTTTGATGCCTTTCTTATTTACACTTTTGTCAATAATGTTTGTGTTTACGAGGAGCTCTTAAGGGCACAGGACCGTAAAATTGTGACCGATATGTTATTATGGAAACGTCACCTTTTGTTGTACAATGGATTTTATTACCTTAAAGGGAGCGTTTTATTATCACTGTAATATGTTGAAAGTGTCGTTGATCTTCTCAGTATCTACTAAAATAAGAATTTTTTACCTGATGTCCTCTCTTGAATCGTGAGCACTACCAGTTATCATGATTTAACGTGTCTTAAAATGTGAAAACATGAAATATGTTTTTTGCGATTTTTAGAAGAAGCTATAATTTCCAAAGCGTCATGAATGTATGCGACTGAATTATTAAAAATCATTAAATTTTTATGTTCTGTACAATTTTTGACATGGGACGCTTTTGTAAATCTTGGCTTAACTATGAAATCTTGCCAGTGATTCAATAGATTCTAATCAAACACCTTTTTACTAATTTTTTTTTTTGAAATATTTATATCATTTCTTTTTAATATTACTTTTCAATATTTTTTAGGATGCCACATCCAAGTGAGCAAATTAAACTCTTTTATAGACCAGTTCCTTCCTAATGCAATTGGTGTCATGTTTTATCAATGGTGTATGTTAACGCTACGTAAAAATGTGTGTATTACAAGAATTTAAAATGAATACCTGTAGTAAATCGCGAATCCGGTAAAATCCGGTAATATCAATGCGAAGAGTCGAATACGGTATAGGTTTAAAATCAAACGTAATTAAACTGGCCGTGGTAATAACTGCATACTGCGAATTGTTAAAAGCCATTGGTAATTTTTGACGTAGGCGTTTGTTCACGGGCTTTTCGAATTTCACTGCTGGTGCTTATTGCAGTTATCGTTTCCGTTCATACCTATAATTCAGAACGTTAAAGGGAAATGCAAAACAAATGTTTATCGACTATGATCTTTTTAAACTTCACTGCTATACAACTGTTAAACATTCAAAGGTATTGGTAGTTTCTTTTCTATAATTAAAATTATTTCAAATTACGATACTTACTCAATACATGTAAACAAAATATGATACAAAAGTTAGGATCGTTGATGTATAATTTATCATTTCGCGAACTGAGTAAAATAATGGTTATCACTTATTTTATTGAGAGAAATCTCTATTTGTGGAGTTAAATTATACGTTTTATTAAAACTTGATTAGTATTTTAAAAAAATATGTTATATATAAAAATGTTTTAAATTTATATTAATTAAATATTCAATCAAACTTGGGCTTTAACTCGTAAAATGATATGGTTTGCAGGCTAAAGTTCTTACTTATGTAATTGGTGTCGAGTTCGATTTCATTTAATTGAAAAAAAGGTATATTTAATTCGATTACATACCTACACATGCAGTATCTAATACATACCTTTTGCCTGAAACGAATAGAAAGATCACTTTTTATCGTTCGACGTCACATTTTATGCTCCAGAAAATTTCCCGCTGGCGATGGCGCCTCGAAGAGGATCGTTGTTTGACGTCAAGCGTGACCCGCGTTGTGTATTAATGATGTAATTGATTAATAAGTACATCCCCGAAGCCGATAATTTCGACATTTTAATTGATTCATTACATAAGGTTGTACTTTTTATCAAATGTTCCGAACCAATTCCGAAAAATAAGTAAAGCATAATAAGTATTATATGAGAGTTCAAGGATGCATTTATTAATTTAATCGTTATAAAGGAGATCTGAAAAATGTTCCGCTTTTGAAATTTTATGATTTTGTATAAGGTAATTTCAACCTATTAATAAAATTGATTACAGCATATATATTATAACGACCATATACACAAGATTATAATTTTAACTGTTTTTTTTTATTGATACGACGTTTTAATCCTACTTAATTTGTCAAAAGCAATTTGAAGTTTAACAGGTTATACGTATATTCATTTTGTAAAATAAATTACGGAATATTTTTTTTTTTTTTTAAACCACTGAATGAAATGTTCAATTCTGTGCAGTTAAAAGTTTCATAGAAAACATCTCATTTGTATCATTCAACGCCCGACATACATTATAAAGATTTCAGGCAAATGGCATAACATGTCAGCGATATTTAAAAATCAATAGCCGTTAGTGAAACATTGCGAATATTGGTTTTAAAGGCTCCACGTTTCGTGGATTGGATAACATTAATAATAGTTTTCATTCCATATATCAATTTCCTCGCTTTAAACGGGCGTTGGAATTTAATTTAAAAACAATGGGAGAAGGCAAAACCCATCAATGACGCGTTATTTTAATAAAGTCGTTGAAGCGTATTCGAAAATCTAATTTTAGGAATATGAAATTTTACTGTACCTGTGAGAAGGTCGAATTACAATGTCGATGACAGGTGTTTTTCATTCGAGAATTCTCGAGTCTGATGTTAATCGACGATTCACTTTTTTTTGCTTCAGGTGGTTGCTTCTTCCGCTAAACGCATCGTCGACGTCGTCGTATCAACTGACGCCTTTTTTTATTTAAAAAAAAAACTTGCTAGGAAGCCAACGTATTTACGTGTTTTATTTCTGTGTTGAAATAATGAATACTCTCCGCTACTTTTTTATTAAATATTGTGCAACGTTAAAGAATGAACTCTAGAAAATTCTGTAAGAATTCATTACTTATATATATATATATATATATATAAGTAATTTTATGGATATATATATATATATATATATATATATATAAGTAATGATGTTAAATCTGGGATCTCATTATTCGTCAGGACACGATCGAAATTAAATAATTACATCAATGAATAGTTAGTCGATATATTAATTTTATGTAACAGTAAAACAATGCCAACAGACATTAACAATATTTCAATAATAAACGGTTTTATTTTCAAATATTACTACATAACAAATCGTTTAGTGTGAAGTGCCTAAATAATCCGCGTAGAAACTATGACACGATAAAAAAATAAAATTTTAAATTGAAATATAAGAATATTAAAACTTTTGGCTCTCATCGGAGCTCTCCATGATAATGAATCAATTTAAATTTCAATTCACTTCAACTTTCATTTGTTTGTCCATATTTCTTTTTGTACCTTTAAATTGATTATAAGAAAAACCCATTCAGATCATATACTAAACCAAAATTATATTAAAAAAAAATAAAATAAAAGCCGAAAACTAGTTTAAGTTTCCAGTAGGGTAAGTAGGACTTTTCATTCTTTATGGTCAGGATGAAAGGCACTCTTCGTTCGTGTACTAATGCACTCAAAGGAGTGGAACTTAAATCAAATAAAAAGATATTATATTTCGAAGTGTCATTGAACACGATGCAAAGTCAACATTGGCATCAGAATGTTATTTTATATAAATGAAACGAAAGAGACGATACATACCCAGCAAACAATCACAGAAGTTATGTCACAATTATGTAACAGTTACATTAAAATGTCGCCTCAAAATTGGCACAGTTACATAACAGTGATTG
>JAPYZR010000365.1:0-18676 GCA_030522945.1 Trichopria nigra | reverse complement strand
ATTGCTATGTAACTATTACATCACAATCACTGTTATGTAACTGTGCCAATTTTGAGGCGACATTTTAATGTAACTGTTACATAATTGTGACATAACTTCCGTGATTGTTTGCTGGGTAGTGAACGGAAATAATGCTAATTCCGTACATGTGTTTGTGTTACGAAACATTTTCTTTCCTTTTATTGGTTTGCGGGCAGCTGATCGGATATGTGAATATATTTGCTTGCGTGTAATGCCGCGTACGAGACCGAGAGGAGAATCGGCAGAATTGCTGGTGCGTGCAACAATTTCTACATTTCTATCCCTTTATGTGCTGCCCCGTGCCAAGCGCTTCTATCGCTTGATCAATTTTTCAGTTCCTCTGTACACCCCTGCTCATTCGGCCTGCCACCCCCCCTTCGTCTTTGCCCCTTCAACGTCCCCGCGCAGTTCCGTTTGGCTCAGTGTGGACTTTCTCGTACACCTCCGCCTCTCAACGTTCCAGTAGGTGATTTATCGGCTTTTCTCAAGAAAACTTCGTGATTAAAAGCCTTTCTGCAATTGAAGAACGGTGCAAATAAAAGCGGCTCTTGCCGAACCCCTTTTACTCGTTTTGAGCGAGGATACGATAAAAAAGGCTCAGGAAATAATTCCCGCAAATTAGGAAAAAAGTTCAGAAGCCAGCGCGGAATTGAAAACGTGTAACTGATACGAAGGCTTCGAACGTGAGAGGCTTTTTTGAGTACTCTTTATTTTTGTGGCTACACATATGAGAATTATCAATGAAATCTTTCCGAGTCCTTTTTTTGACGGAATTTTCAACGATTACGAATCGATCGTATGTATACCATTCAATTAAAAAAAAGAGTCTATTTTTTATTCCTACTTTTAATACTCAGAGTGTCCTTAAATTCTCATGCAATATTCTCACACAAACCCTGGGTTGAATTTCAAGTCCGATATATAGGCCTTAACAAAATTGATTCCGAAGCATAAAATTTGAATAGCGAGTAGGTATATACGTTAAGCTGGCCAGTGAGCGTGCTGGACAGTTGCGCCACTTATCGAAGGGTGCTCTGCACTTGTAGTTAGCGGGACTTCCGAGCGCCCCAATTGGCTAACTTTAAATGATCCCTATTCAAATTTAATCGAATTTTGGTAGCCTGTTGTTCTTGAAATTTTACGTAACATATACGAACGCGTAAAATATCACGGTTCTTGAGTTTTGTGTACATCGAGTGATACTTGTACTTAATCAGTATTAAGCTGACTCAAAAATCAACTTCAACATGTACTCATAAAAAATGTTTGAAAAATTCATAGAAAAATATCCAAAAAACAACCAAAAATTTCCTAATACTTATTCGAATATGTCCACAAAGTTCTGCATATAATGTAAAAGTTTCGACGTCAACGAGACTTCATTTTATGTTTTGTAAGGCTGCACGAAAAGTTTCAAAGCATTCGTTGGTTTTCAAATTCGTATAAAACGCCGATAAAAGTTTTACTTTGGAAAAAAGACGCTTCTAACGGAAAACGATTACTTATGGGTTTAATTGTTCCAGTGTATAGTGTATTTAGTTCAGTTCAACTTTGACCACATATATGTATAGTGTCCAACGATGGAGGATAAATAATGAAAAACAATCAACTTTTTCCTTATTTTTATTTACTGCACTTATATCGGTAATTACCGATCATTTTTATTCGAATTAATCAAGGAAAGTATGTTTAGTTATACACCTATTTACAAAATATGGAAAATTTCACGAATTTATGATAGATTCATGAATATTGTTAACAAATTTTTCTTCATATTCTAAAACTTCTAAAGAGCTTTTCAGATAACTATATTAACAATTACTTTAATTACAATTATTATAATAATTACCAAATTATGATTTTATTTATACATGTAAAATAATTCAATTTATTAAATATTCCAAGTATATTTTTGTTAAAATTTTATTTTACTTTGCTTTGTATATATAGTGACTTTATCAAATTTTATGTATTTATGTAAATCTTGCTCCACTTAGAAACTAATAATTCAAAACTTTCGTTTCCAGAGCCTGATATAGGCTATTTTATCGCGCAGATATACATATAAATCTTCAGTTGATTTAACCCAAACGGGAGGTTAGAATATATACATACATACATACATACATACAAATATATGTATATATAAACAAATATTGAACGTCAACATCATTTTTAGAAAAATCAATTGTTTAAAATATTATTCTTGAAAGAATTACATTCGTTTAAATTTATTATTACATGTTTCACGTAGAAACCTTTAGAACACTTAGATCACGTAGAACATTTAGAAACCTTATAAATTTCAACGGCTTGTTCTAGAAATAACAATTGTTTTCAATATATGCTTCATTGAGCGTAGAGCTCCTTAATAAGTATAGTTCACTGCAAAAATTGGAAATTGGGCTTCAGTTTATTTTTTAGTTTTTTTTACTCGTACTCGCCCTGGAAACGGAATTCTCGCACGTGCTGCAACTGAGCGATTTCGTTGCCAAGTGTCCCTTGGATTTCGAGGTGCTCGAGTTCGACGCGAATGAGAAGGAAAGAGCTAGGGGGTGTTACTTTTCTGAACGAATCTAGAGAGCGAGATCGAGAATCGTCGATAAAAATAGGCTCACAGAGGTACGATCGAAATAGAAGGTGAGTGAAAGAAAATATACCTCCCGGTTGAAAAATGAAGTATATTGCGATAACCGTGATTATTTGAACTGAACAGAAAGTTTAGACTAACTTTTGTTTTAACCAATAAAGTAAGAGAAGATATGGCATTTAGGAAAATTACATATGCGCCAAAATTATAAAGATTTAAATGTATATTGTGATTTTGCTGTAAAAGTTGTTTCAAGCTACAGACATTTCGATGTATATAAAGTAATGAATAATTTGTCATGTCTATATATATATATTCTGTGTCTATGTATCAATAAGTCGGTGAAAAAATCAAGGACTAATAAATTTCAACGAGATACAACTTTTAAACTAGGGTCTTCGCTCGCAAATTTTGGTTGATTCATTGCATTATTGCATTCTTTTTCCTGAGTTATGTAACAAGAAATTTGAGAGCAAAGTGATATTGCAATGTAGGTGAAAATTTGGAATACATGACTATAAATAAAAAAATAAATAAAAAAAGCGGAATGTAAGATGAGGACAGAATGAGAGAAGGGGGATGGGTCGTAATAAATGCTATAGTATGTCGTTTTAAAGTATAAAAGAAAAATGTGGTGCGTGGACGCTCATGCATGAATGTGGGGCGGGGCTGAGGCTTAGGTTAAAATCTCTTTCCTAGTATGATAAAACAAAATTTAAAAAATAATAACTGAAAGATTTTATAGATAGGAATGTCTAAAGATATTATTCTTCAATATACATGTCACTTATTTTAGACTAGGAAACTATGCCATGTTTCATTACGATGAATATCAATGGTGTAAAACTACCTACTGGTACGTTTTTACGTAATGAGAGAGTGAATTTCAGTTACTGAAATTAATTTGATCATAAATTGATTATGTAGTTTGTACTTCCAATCTATGTACGTCAATAAATCAGTTGCTCACATTATCCAATAATCCGGGACTGCGAAAACTTACGAAATTTATAATTGTAAAGTAAACACTTCAGTTTTTAAAGTTAACCCATAGTCATAAATACCAAGCATCGTGATAATAATATGGTCACCATAAAAACAAAAAATCAGAATTCAAATTTAAACATTTCCGGCCCTATGTTGAAGCTTTCATCAGAAATTAAAAAATTAACAAATTATGAAAATACATACAAGTAAAAACTTATTTAAAGTTTAGAGGTAAACTTAGAAATGTCTTTATCAAATAAATCGTGAATCCATTTGTACGCGTTATTATAAATAGTGTTAGGTTCACAGTGCAATGAATAACAAAACGAGTTAAGTCCAATGAATTTCTATTAATTACTTTTTTAACCCTACAAGTTTCTCTGTAGCTTCTGCTACAAAAGACAGAAAGGCAACAACAACATATATCCGTATTTCTCAAAAGACGATCGTACATAATTTCATTAAAGGGGAGATACGTAACAATATATATGAAGGGAAGATATGTTATACTTTCAATTGTCAAAACCCTCACCTACCTAAAAAAATTAGAATACAGATGTTATATATACTGCTTACAAATGATAAATTTTTCGAGAAAAAACATATATGATACCGTATAAATTTATAAAATTGCACTTCTTTACTAAGAAGTTTATTAGTAGGTAAATTCTTTATTAGTAAGTTACCTACATGTTTATCAATGTGATTAGATACCAGGCAGATGTTTTCTTTTCTAAATCTCCTTTGAATCTTTTCTGTGACGCTCTTTACATTAGGTATACATACAAGTACTTTTTTTATTTCTATATTTTGTGAAAGTTCGCGTCTATCTGATGAATTATAAAACTCATGAATTTTCTTGGATATACATGCATTGATAATATGTAACAAGTACCTATTTTGTAATAAAGTTATTCTGACTATATTTAAATTTTGTTGTCTGAATCTTATTTTCGATAATTTGATGGCTCAATTTATAAGACCAAAAACGGCATTGATTCTGTATCGTATAAGGGGTGATTGGCCGAGAAATGAAAGTATCGACCAGACCAGATATTATTATACGGTCTCAATCCGTGTCGATAAATCCATTGTTTTTCCTAATTATAATTAAGTTATCTAAAAACCGAGTATTTTGGCATTGTTCAATTTCCTGTGTAAACGTGATCCTATTAATGAACTGTTATTTTATGCACGCTATTGAAGGTTCGTCTGTTCATTAAAATAATACAATAGAAGTTTGCGTATCATTAACAATTATTTCATCATTAGTTTTTTGTTTAAGTTTATTTAGCTTCGTTATGTACCCATTTAATTACGATCCATCAGTTTTATTATAGCAATTGTTCGAAGAAAAAAATCTCTAATAAATAATGTATGATAATTTATTAATGATGTTATCCGCTAATTGACAACAATCGTATAAAATATAATTAACAAGTAGATATGTAAATAATAATAACAAGTTTGTGATAAGATGTATTATAAATGATGTATGTACAGTAAAATGGAATTATTTTGAAGTATCAGCCACGCAAATAATAGCCACGTGCTCAGATGGCTTCTTAGGGTTGTAAACATGGAATATTTTAGATGCATAAAACCGTTTATAAGTTTTCGCGAGGGTGAAGGAGCTCTTTTTCCAAAATTTATGCTTCCGGCTGTGTGATGGTCGGGGGCGTCATGCGCTAGAAACTGGGTCACCAGCTCTCAAAGGAAGAGGGTATCATTCTATCGCAAGGTGAATTGCGTGGTGCGCTGGATAGCACCTCTATAGTCGAAAGCATTGTGGAACAACCGAATTCCAAATAGATTGTCTTCCTTTGTTTGACGCCTAATTACTGTCCAGTAGACGTTGGTCAGATTATTATTTTTTATGGAACTACTGTATTTCAGGATTAAAAATATTACATTTAAAAAAAAAATAACGTTTTCAGGTGAATATAATGATCTAGAAATAACCACAATCTTAAGGATGAAACGTATATATGTAGTGGACATAATTAAGGCAACTTTCTAAATTTGAAATAAATTATTCGAGATTTTACTAGACTGTGAGGTTCAGTTCAACCCTGTTTCCCAAGCTTCTATAATTTTGCTAGAAAACGCTTGCCTAGCTCGGTATATGGTGTTACCAGGTAATTTTCTATCAGGGTAGATGTATATTATCGTTGTTGCCTATTTTTGTCTGTATTGAACGTATGCGAGTATATTTTTTACTATGGGGAAGGAGTTGCATTTTGTTTTTCGAATGTAATATTCGCACGTGAGTTAAATACGAGGTTGTGTGAGTACTTCTGAGATACCACCCCCGAGGCATATGATATTTTAAAAAACGAAGGAAGCCAAGGTACTTTAGTTTACATATATATTGCATATGAATGAGCCGTACGTAATTCATTACATTTACAATTGCCTTAAATTTCACTATTATAGACACACCTGTATATGTTAAACTTCAATTGTATTTGATAGTATTGAAAGTTTATGGTTTATTAATCGAACTGAAAATCAACCAATACTACCAAACTACATTGAAATTCATATCAGAAACGTTGGAGTAATTAAAGCAAAATTAATCTGTATTAAATGGTAAATTCTCGCATTTCATTCACATTATCGCGTTTCAAAGTTCTATATCCGCGGAATTCAGAATGAGAATAATTAACAATTGCCAAGAAACCTGCCGTATGTAAATAACACGTACTTGCGCTGGCCATTTGCCTAACTATGTTCAGGGCCATCACGAGTCGTCCTTGCCCCCTGCCCCTACTTGGTTTTTTTTTAATTTTCTCCCTCTTTCTCTTTCTCTCTTTCTCTCATGTGGCGAGACATCAAACGGGGAGATACGCTCGGAGTGCTTAGGATTTTATCCACCAAAGCGATACCCACGTGCAGTCCTTATCGGGCCGAATACGAAAATATAATTCAATCGAATAGTCGGGAATTAATTTTATAAAAAATGAGCGAATTCCGAGGCAAACTCCTGGCAACGAGTCAAAGCGCCGGATAGTCGGTGGATATCAGAAGATTCTACCATTTCCGATGCTTCCATGCATTACGGGCCTCGTAGAGAAACCCAATACGTAATGCGGATGTAAAGTTTCATGCCACGAGTGTTCGATTTTACTTGTAAAGTATCGGACGTCTAAATATGTTTCGTAAAATAGGGATAGAATTCTGACTAAAAAATCTTTGATATCTGAGCATATATGAGAAAATGCCTATTTGTGCGAAACGCGAGATCTGAATGTCATGTCAAAAATTAACGTGAAATCTAAATAGAACTAATCTGATCAGCTGCATCGAGGACACAACCCTTAATACCCTTGCGTTTTAGAAGAGGCAATTACTTCCATGAGTTGCTTTTATTTCGAATATATGGCTTGCGGTTTGGTTTTGTATTTTTTGTTTTGCTTGTGTCCTGCACTGCGCAAAGTTCGTAACAAATGAATCAGTTTATATGACAAAAATATTCCTTCAATTCAAATGTACTCTTTTTGTTTTACTTAATTTCAATCAATTCTCAGCTGTATTCCAGCTGAAAATTTCAAAAACGGAAAATTTTATTCAATTCCTTAAAAAATAATTATTTTTAAATTTTATTTTGTTAAAATAACTTTAATACAGCAAAATAAGTAATGAACTTTTATGAAATATCTTCGTGCAATGTAACGATATTTTATTGATGTTGTTTATTTTTAATTTTATTTCATACGTTCCATTCAGTTTCTTCCTTAAATTGCAGTAGTTATTTATTTTTTTTTCTTCCCACTGTCGTAACTTGCTGCAATATGTTTCTCATTTTTTCCAATACCAATTTCGCCGTTTCTATTTCTGGAACTTGCAATTAGAGTCCCAACTTTTTTCAATTTAATAAAAAATTACTTTTGCTTAGTTTTCAATGTTATTCATGGGAATCAAGTCCTTTTCTCAGTTTTTGACTATACGCATAAATCAAACTATACGTCTACCGGATAAATTTAAAACTATAATTAATTTTAAAAGTTATTATTTTGAATTGATTTCTACTTGATTTGTAATTGTCAACGATATTCATTTTTTACTCTTATGAAATCATACATATTTTTTAATATGCATTTCTACAGAAATTAGTTTTAAAGAATTCCAAATTATTTTATTAATGATTTTGCTACTTTCTGTATATTTATTCTACATTTTTTTTTTTTTTTTTTGTTGAATATCATTTTTTTCATCGATTTTTGCCCATTTTCCCCAGTTGATAAGTATTGGACATATACCATGTAAAGACGTAATTTTTTTTTGTGTTTTTCAACCTGCAGATTTCAGATTTCGAATTTTGGAGTTGGGTATACCCTCAGGGATGGCTAACTTTTGAAATTTCAGAGATGCTAGATCGCCACAGAAACGCTCGATCCCGAAATTTATAGCGTCATAAAGTTTATTCATGCGTATAGTCAAATATTGAAATTATCCCAACTCCCAACTTCAAAATCCGTGGCGTTGCATAATGCCATACTGGCAGTCCCGGTAGATGCAATACCGCAGATCGATTCTCCCAGCAATTCCCCAGAGTTGGAGCCATCACGATTCCAGCAATCTTACATCTAAACTAATTCACTACTACGCAGATAATACAACCAACGTGCTATGTTACGATAATTTCTCTTGGAAGATATATTAAAAATCATGTCCCATATTATCAACTAAATATTTAGTTTACAATGCCGGCGTAAGAAAGTAGTGAATGAATCTCAATAAAACTTAAGGAGAAAACAATGTTTTTACCTTAAATCGAAAGCTTGAGTAGCAGAAAATGTTTCAATGAAAAATTTTTATATACGGAGACAATACTAACTGGTCCAGTATTAAAAAAAAACTTTTTTTTACATAGATCTTTAGAGTATTTTCACGTATCCTAGAGAACTTTTTCGAATGGCGTACGGGTGTATTACCGTATATACGGGTATACGGTTTATTTGTATACTAGGCCAATACTGGGGATATATTAAAAATGGGTACGGTGAGGTGTTATATACATCCCGATATCTTATCAATTCCTGTGTCAATATAGCCCATCATTACCATGTCAGCTCTGCCAATACTAAGGCGGTACTGGGCCATTTGTTAATTCCCCATTGTGGTATGTATATTTTAAAAAAAAATAAGGAAAATAAATAAATTAAAAAAAAGTATATGCGTATATAATTAATTTAATAAATGAATGAAACTTTTATTATATATATATATATATATATATATATATGAAACATTTGCTTAGTATATATATTGTATTTCTGTTGGCCAATCACTATAGCTGTAATGTTTGTATATATATGGGCTGAAAATTTTGGAGAGTGTTTCAATATTTTGACTATCGAAAAATTCTCGCCCGGCCAATTTCTTCTTTCGCCGAAAGTTTGGAAACGAAGCAAGTCGCCAAATAGAAAATTGGTACGTTACGACAATGAAAGACGGAAAGCGCTTTTCGTTCGGCGACGAATCGCGACCTTTGTCGAAGATGATTTTTTCGTAAAGAAGGCGAGCGTGCCGGTTCGCTCGTGCATCGCAATTGCAATTGTTCCATTTTCGTGTCGTTTTATTTCGCAGGGCGCCCCGTGTGGCACGTGAACAGCATCCAAAAGTCCCGAGGCACGAAACGGACTCTTTGTCACAGTCGGCAAAATTTTCCGCCACTTTTTTCCGTGAGGTGTATAACTGCAACTTGCCGCGACCACGTGCGATTTCGAACGCCAGCCCACGGCGATTTTCGTGCTCCGGCCGAGCACGAACGCTATACTTCTACTTGGCCAAACGATTGACTTCTTTCGGAACGCGAAAAGTTTTGGAATAAATCTGTCTGTAAAGAAGACCACAAGTCTGCGACGCGAAAAGTTTTTACGACTCGATGTGTACTCGTTTCACGCTTGGAATTGTTTTAGCTTAACTACCGTCGATAATGATGACAGAGTACAGTTAAAAAAATGTATATATATAGGATAATCTTGCATTATAGATATAGTATACCATTTTTCTATGACAAATTGCAATCTGGGTGCCTTTTTTTTACTGTTTTGAGTTTTCATGATGTCACTGAATCTTGTTAAACAATATCTTTTACGATTGTCTGAGCTATTAGATACAATATATCGAAAAGTATCGTTAAGACAACCATATAATATATAGTTGACTCAACCGTTGTCATATGTAATCTCCATCGTTCCTATGATTGATACAGTTAAAGCCATGCTTGCTTCAATAATACTATTTTCCGTACCAGTGCTTGAAAATAAAAGTTTAGATGAAAGATCGCCATAAAGAATCGATAACAACATAAAACTGAATAAAGCAGGAAATCATGCGATATAGAAGCCGCAAGTTTTTTTTTTCATTTCGACGAGTTCGGCTCTCTACGTGATGTTGTAAGCATTATTCGCGAACCTGAAATAATGCATTATCGTTTGTTCGAAGAAATTCTCTTATCTAATTTTGTTTGTTTCAAGGGTTGCTAATATATCTGGAAACTGTCGTGAAAGCCCTGAAATTTTAGTATACTATTTAGTTTAAAGGTTTTACGTTAGGAAATGTCTTATATAATTTTATTAAGTACTCATAAAGTCTTCAGTACTGACAGCGGCGTTGCAGAAGAAAAAAAATTAAATATCCTTGTACTGTTGATGATTAAACGAAATAATTAGTACATATAGGAGACAGTATTAGTAATAGGCAGTAGTATAGTGATACGTTTAGAGCGACCAATATCCCCTTAAAAATTTATTACGGCAAATCTGGAACGATCCATGGCTTAAGTATCGATAATTGTGTCCTCATCACGAGAGTATAGAATCGACAAGGAATCAGGATTACGCAACGGCACTGACGAGTCTGTACGAATACCGACGACTTTCGCACGACTGTTTATTTCAACATATACGTTAAATTTTGAAATTATTTGAACGGTTTGAAAATCGGACGTTGATAACCGAAGATTTCTATAAAGGCGATTTTAAACTTCCGATTTTTTTTTATTATTAGAACTGCACAATTCATACATTCGTAAATAAATGAAAACACTAATTTCTTCCTTTAAAATAACGCCTGACCTCGTTACATATATAGAACTTTTTAACACTTTCTTATTCCACACGTTTGCAAATTCTACTGACAGAATATTATTAATTTCTGAATTAGAATGCAAAAATCACTTTAGACAAGATTAATAGTCGTTTTTTTCCCCGAGCTCTGTGGCGAAAAATACCAAAATGACGGACATAAATCACTTTGTTGGCGATTTGATTCACAATCCCACTTATGAATTTTATGAAGGTTTTAATAAATAAATAAAGAGTTCTTAATGTTCTTAACAGTTTACTTAAGGAAATTCCCTTTTCAAGGCCGACTCGTGGATTTCGGTTAAATTTTCACCACAGACTGACTCCATCAACAATATCGTGGCAAAGTCGCATTCGCGTACAAATAAAGCAACGAGTCTCTCCGTAAAAATAAATAAACAGTATACAAATATTTGAATTCTTACAAAGCATAAGAGGAACTTTACATGTATGAAAATAGAATTTAAGAGCACCAAAACGTGTATATAATTTTTACATTCGTCTCTTGTCCTACAATCATGCAGTTACATATATTTGTATAGATTGGAGTAATGTATACTTTAATGAATTCAGTTGTTGTTTGGTACTTTTTCGTTATTTAGGTTTCAATATAACAAAATCTGAGAAACATAAAAACTTTAAATGCCTTGCGTTACGTTTTTGATGAAAGATAATTTTTTAATATTTTTTAAACTCTAAAGAACATATGGAATAATTCAGACAAAAGATACTACAAAAAATATTATGGCATATATACAGTATATAACTAATATAACAAATCTTAATTAACTTAGTGAAATATAAAAAACACTTATGCTTAAGTTATAAATAATATAATACATTGACCAAACTTGCATGGATTGAAATCAATTAAATTACCCATGATAAATATTTTATTATAATAGGTAATTCGTTAATAACTATAATTTATGAATAATTAAATGTGTGACGACGAATAATTTGCTATTAACATACTATTATGGAACGATGCAATTAATAATATATTATAAAAGCAGCTAATCCAAAACAATTATGCAATCTAAATAAAGGAATGTGTATAAATAATGGAATGTATATAATTTAAAGAAGCGCTTTCTCCAGTTTAGCAATGCAGTTTTTAAAAATATCTAATCCAATACAAAAATGAACCACTTTTCTACCTCAAATATTTTCAATGTGGGGAATTATTTTCGTTTGACATTGCTCACTGGATCCGTCCAATGGAAATATCTGATTTCGACAAGAATAATAACGTCAATAAAAGTGATGCTGTATATATTTACAGTTAGCTATTTTTTCATGACAACTGAAGCATAAAAATTGTAATTTACTTTTTGTGTACAAATTTATAATATTTCCGATTACTTGGGGGATTGAAAATGGCGACGATATGAACGGATTGTGAATGGCGCGTGGAAATATAGACTAATTAAACACAGTGAATGATAAATGGAGCATTTAAAATTGGCAAAAAGTAAAACGGACGCATGAATAGCCAGTAGATAAAAATTTATTTGAAAAAATATATGACGCAAAAGAATGGAAAAGTGGTGTGAAATTGTAGACACAGATGAATAGGCTGGTCAGCGCCACGGGAGAGCTATGTGTATTTCGTGTCCCACGATTCGAGGATACCACCAAAGTGTGGTGATTTCCCTCTCTATCTCTTGAACTCACTGTCAACCGAAAAGTTGCACATTGACGATAGTTGTACTATTTTACTGATATCGAACGTTTTTTTCTTATAATTTTCATTCCACCCTGATTACATGTGAAATTCGAAGATTTAGACAAAGAAACAGCGAACACCACTTAAAAATGTCTTTATCTTTCTAACTCGAGGTCAGGATATCGAGACAATGAATATTTTATTTTTCTATGGATTTGTATAAAATAAAGTCGACACATAGAGATTAAGAAAGTAAGTGGAAGTTAAGTGGAAATTAGACGATTAGTAAAAAATAGTAGAAGTAGAGCATGGGCTAAAAAGACCTCAAATCTATATATACATAATATATAGATATACACTGTTGAGAAAATTAATGTACAGTACATTAAATTTCATGACATTTTTAACAGTGCAAGCACAATGCAAATTGCAAAATTGAAACTGGAATGCATCCTTTTTAACTCTCGGGAGATGAAAAGAATAGAAGAGTTCTGAGTTTGTCGATGCTCCATTCATTTTTTTTTTTTTTTTTTTTATGTCGTTAAATATATAGAGAGCTCGTAGCTCTTAAAAAGATCTTCGAGAGGAGGTCTACGTAGATCTTTTCTTTCATTTTAAAAGAGTTTAAGAAAAAGTTTAAAAAAGACCTCTTCTCAACAAGACCTTTCCGATAAAAGTCATATTTGTAGATCTTTAAAGTAGATTATTGCAGAAGATGCAAACTATATGATGAGTTTAAGGTTAATACCTATTGAAGATATAAATTCGAGAGGATTTAGCAAAAGGTTAAAATTTTATATTACAAATAATTTGAGATTAGAAAAAGACTATTTATATATAATATTTTTTAGTTCGCACGCACACTTATACGCTTACACTACGAGTAACTTATTTCGATTATTTCTGGGCTACACGCATAAGCAATCATGCGTCTTATACGTTTCATTTCGTTCTTGTCTTCATAACGTTTAACATCAGTTGTTAAACTCTTCGACAACTCTTCGAAAACAATATTTTTTCGATTACTTCGAGATTACTTTGAGTTCATTTCGAGATTTGTGTTCCATCGTCATTTTAGTATATGACTATACAAGTATAACGCACCTGCTGTAATTCACGTCTTTTCGATTTGAGTGAGAACTGGAAATACCTTGGAAATGTGTTAGTATCATTCGTAATTAAAACTGTATGTATTAAATACATATTATTATTTAAAATATACATCACTTTCTGATACATTTGATTACTGTGATTGAATAAAACAAATATAGAATAGCTTTTTTATTCGCATTCATCATCCCTATATAACGGCCTGTATGATACAAGTAAACCTCAATATGATACTTGTAAACGCGAAACATAATATTATATCCAAATCTAAATAAAATACCACAATAGATAAAAAGTACCACAAAATACCAAATCTAAATAAAATGGTGCTAAAGAATTACAGCATGAAATCTTTAGTGAACGAATCCAAACTACAAAATTAATTCACCACGTGTTTATACATATACTTTGTTTATAAATATGTACATAAATGTATATGCATATATGAATGTATTATGAATATTAATACAACATCGCAAGTATTGTATTGTGTATTTTTAATAATTTTTTTATAAAAAAAGCTTTATTTATTTTACTCAATAAAAATTATCAACTCACGAAATTATTAGGATTTTAAAGATTAGTATCAGTAACTCTTTTCAATGATTTTTTGTTATATCGTTAATAAATCAACTGTAATTTCCTTCATTCACATAGACATGTCTTTGTCTAACCAAAATTCTATACGTAATATACCTGGGATGTTACCACTAAGTCGAATGTCGTTTTATCGAAAGTGCGGCTCCCTCAGAGATTAATTCGATACTAGACTAGAAAATCCTTTTCCTTCTGTCAGTAAAATTCTATCGATTGAAATCTTTGTCGATCGACCATGTGCTTTGATTTGGCCTTGCGCTTCGATCACCGACCAACAGGTTTCATCGATAAAATTAATACTTTTACAGGTCAAGAGAGATTTTTACTTCATGTCTTTTTTATTATCGGATTATTATTGAAAATATAGACGCACGGGCTTCATTTATTTTGAAGATATGTACATCTACAGACCCAAAGTTTTAGTAAGAGATAGTGGATGATATAGCTCATTTACCACGATTAAAGTTCGAATACGCTTAATGAATGTAAATTTTGCATTTCCTTGTAAAATATAGTCAAATGAATTCTCTTACGAGAAATGAGAAGTTATGTTATCAATTTCGTTTGTGATCATTTATTCTTTTATTTTGTTTTATTTCCAGCGCTGAATAAATATTACCCAAAAACTTCATTTTATTATATTTTATATTAATATATTTTGACTTTCTTGCTTATCACGCCTTCTTATGTATTATTAACGAAATCAATGTACCTCCTGGTTTGGATACTTTGCGCGAAGATGTTGTAGCTTCAAACACTTCTTGTTGAACTCATGAAATTTTCAATCTCCCCTTGGCCGCCTGTTGAATGAGAATTTTAAACCGAAAAGGCAATGATAAATACGTGAAAGCATATTGGAAAACAGATCCGTCAGCACAGTCTCTGAATAATTTACTCGATTCCGCAGTAGATGGTTGCAACGCGGTGCATACTTCGGAATCTTTTGAGATTCCGTCGGTGAAATGCAAAGTAGACTTTATTGAATTATAGGCGGAGATATTTCATGTCGATTCATCAGTTGCTGCCGAGGTCACGTCACACGCGTCAATGAAAACTCAGTGAAAAATGGAATGTCGACATGGAAATGACATTCCCCCGAATATACTTACCCCTAAATTATAACAGTTTAATAATTCTTCATACGTTCAAGAGATATATTCTCTTCTTTTCCCATTCTCAATTTTTTTTGTCAATTTTTACTTTTATTTACTTATTAATAAGCGGACTGAAAGTACAAGCACTTAGAAACTTACTTTTATGAAACTATATATATGATATGTTATTCTTGCTGATTTTTTTTATTTGTCAATTATAAGTACTCAAAATAAGCCGAAATTATATAGTAATTATTCACTGATTTCCAGTAATTAGTTTTCTACTTTTAGCTATAGGAATCTTGTACTAATAGCTTGTAGTATTTCAGGTGTCTACAGCGAACCACGTGTATCTTTCAATTTTATTGATTGCAACAAAGTATTTAGTGTCATGGAGATATGTTTTCTTCGTATCGTCACATTTCCTTCAGTCTGTATACTTATATCTTTTCACAACGGGCAATGGCAAACGAAAAGCACTATGAGCAGTCGATGTTAAATAAATATTAATCAGTCTGTTAAAACTGGGCAGATGCCAATTAACACACAAGGGAGTGATATCCTGTTACTCTAAACCATATACATATTCCTGCCGGATTATACATTAATGAAATAGTTAATATATATATATATATATATATATTTACATACATACATACATACGTCTGTTATGTATTTATTTTCATATTTTCATATCAGTTTTCTTGTTGTTTCAACATTCCTTATACACAAAGAACACAAAATCGAATAAAAAGTAATTTACAAAATCCTCTATTTTCTATAATATATGACTGCGTTTACTACATATTTGGCATTCGGTATTAGCCGTACGAGCTAAAGTAAATGCCAAAATTCTGTTGCAAAACTCTGTTACAAATTACAATATTATTTACGGGCAGAAAACAATAGCCATACTTTTGTAACTAGAAATGTCTATCCAATTAACCATAAGAATTTTTTTTTTTTCGTAAAAAGGCTAGATTTGTAGAGTGTCGGAATATCGGATTACCGGTACTTGTACTGGTCCTGGTGATGGAAACTGCAATGTTTGCGAAACGTCAGCAGGAAATGCAGCAGGAAGGCACTAGTGATTCTCACAGCAGACGTTCTTCTGAAGTATAGACATTCCAACAAAAGCTTGGAAGTTTCCATGGGTGGTTGCCTGCTTTAAGGCGGCGTGTCTTAGCCTGGGAAATTGGAAATAAGTGTACGTTCTTCCGATATTTCCGAAACGGCTTTCTTCTTTTAATGGCTGCTGAATTCAATAATATTTCATCTATAATATATATAAGCTATAATATATAATATATAAGCTCAAAGCGTTTTAAATAAAAAATTGCATCCATGAAAGATCTGGAACTCCTGATCTTCATTTTCGTATTCCAGCGAGGCAACTAAATTTTACAGCTGCACTAAAATTATCGCTTGACCATCTTATAATCGTATAATCGTATAATCGTATAATCGTGTAATCGTATAATCGTATACAATCATGTGATCGTGTAATCGTGTAATCGTATAATCGATCCAGGATATAATGAATTCTAATATATATAAGGGATTTATTCTTTAAACGAGTTCTATACATTTAATCTGTTCTGGATACATGACACAGTTTGTAAAGTATATTAAAAGTACATATATATTCAAACTATATTAAAAAAAAAAAAAAAAATTTATATCTGTCCTTGAGATATTTGGTTCAATCTTAAAGGATACGCGTACTGAATTGTTTTCTAAATGTACATATGACATGCAAGGAGAATGCGTTTCTATGTGAATTCATTGTTCTTGCAGGAGCTCCGGATGGCACTGAAGCTGTAAATTAGAAGAAGGCGACGAAGCGGACATTTGTCGATCGGCCGGAAATCTAAAGAGCGAGGCGAGGTCAGCTGTCATCGCCGTCGAAGTGCCCGTTATTGGAAGTTGGGATGAGGCAAGTGGTGGTTTTGGAGCCGGCTGGCAGTGTTCTAGTAATCAGACAGACTTCGCTCGGCGGCAGTGTTACGGGTGTTACGACGACCACGAACTCAGCGGCTGGTACCACTAACCCTCACAATGCCCTCGAGACGCATGCACTGGCCAACAACACGGCTAACAACCTCGGCACAAGCGACCACAATCAGAACAGAATCGTCGTTGTGCGATCGACCTCGTCCACTTGCATGTCTGCGGTACGTATCGTTCACTGATTAACCGTTTGATCGTACTATTACTGAAATCTCTTTATTTATGAATATATGTCTAGTTTGGCTGTATAATGAAACGTTCTGTCAGTAACGGTATTCAAATGAATCGAGCGAACGACACTTGCTTGGTGTCGAAGATTAATGGCAAGATACAGATATAAATAGATTTCAGCTATAGCTTGTTTTTTTTTTTTGTTTTTGATATTACATGTAGCATATTGTCTGAATGACGCCTTCCGTCAATGCCATAACGCACGGTATGCAAATCTTTCAAAAAGAAATGCCAGAAATCGTGATTTAATCATTATCACAAAGACACAAGTTCGCCCGAGAAAATTTGACAACGGGGCTGTGTAATATCAGCACACCAGTAGCGTGACTCCGAAATGGAACTTGGTGAGAGCTGACAGTCGGTATACAGGGGTGGTATGGGTCATCAGTATGTTAATATACAGCTAAAGATTTTAGGTGCAATAATTATGCGATCATTTTTAGTTCAAAATATATTGCTGAGATGATTGTTATGGGATTTAAAATCACGCACTTGTAATAAAATGTTATACTTATTTATATACACTGAACATTATAAGAATAACTTTACAAGTTTAAGAAAAAAATGACAGAAGTATTTTTGATAATTAAAATTTCCTCTGTTAAAATAGCAAAAGTCTGATATCGTCAACAACGACTTATTTGAAAGAAATTCTATTCTCAGAGCGTATTTCACCGACCGTAATTAATGCGCGGTACTATATGTATATTTCTATTTCTCTTCAATGAGAAATAGAAATATACTCTGTAAGAAACTCTATTGATAATTATATATAACATTTTACAATTTCGTACAAAAGTGTATAGAACTAATGGGATACATAAAAGTTATTAATGGCAACGATTACGACGACCTTTTATTTCATTTTATGACCCATTTCTAAGTAGTATTTGAAGTGCGATTTCTAAAAGCAGTAATGAATGAAAAAAACCATATATTTTATTATTACTAAAATAATATTATTACTTTAAAATTTTATAAATAATATTACTCGACAATGCCATTTTTCTCTTTCGTATTACCGTGTATTATTTCATGAAAGCCATTCATATATAACCGATCACTAGTATTTAAATTCTGAATGATATATTTATAAATGGAATGTAATTATTTGAATAAAAATACGCATATCAATCTCATAAATATAAAAAGAAGAAAATTAAACACATATATGTTGTAGTGTATTTCTGATATCCGAGAGAGATAAAGAGAGAGAAAGCAAGAAATATGTAAGAGAGGGAGAGATTTGTAAATATATGTATATGCATATATA